>JBBPBQ010000008.1:4830494-4897050 GCA_037974755.1 Cicer yamashitae | reverse complement strand
ACACAAAATCACATATTGGATGCACAAGATTGGTTAAAACCCTAATTGGTTAAGAATAAGCCTAGGGAGGACGAAAATGACCTAAATGTTTAACCAATGACACAAAATGACACAAAATCACATATTGGATGCACAATATTGGTTAAAAACCCTAATTGAATTAGAATAAGCATAACGGGGACGAAAATGACCTAAATGTTCAACCAATGACACAAAATGACAGAAAATCACATATTGGATGCACACGATTGGTTAAAAACCCTAATTGGATTAGAATAAGCCTAGGGAGGATGAAAATGACCTCAATGTTCAACTAGTGACACAAAATCACATATTGGATACACAAGATTGGTTAAAAACCCTAATTGGATTAGAATAAGCCTAGGGTGGACGAAAATGACCTAAATGTTCAACCAATGACACAAAATGACGCAAAATGACACAAAATCACATTTTGGATGCAAAAGATTGGTTAAAATCCCTAATTGGATTAGAATAAGCCTAGGGAGGACGAAAATGACCTAAATGTTCAACCAACGACACAAAATGACACAAAATCACATATTGGATGCACAAGATTGGTTAAAAACCCTAATTGCATTAGAATAAGCCTAGGGAGGAAGAAAATGACCTAAATGTTCAACCAGTGACACAAAATCACATAATGGATACCTAAGATTGGTTAAAAACCCTAATTGGATTAAAATAAGCCTAGGGAGGACGAAAATGACCTAAATGTTCAACCAATGACACAAAATGACACAAAATCACATATTGGACGCACAAGATTGGTTAAAAACCCTAATTGGATTAGAATAAGTGATATGATCCTATTTGTAATGAGTCACTTTAAGGATCGTTCTAGGTTGGAAACTTACAGATTGAATCCAAAATCGCGTATTGCTGGAGAACGCAATAAACCGAGCTACGAAACTCAGAATCGGCCGATTCCAAAACGCGGTGAAAGATGACGTTCTGAAACGCAAGTTAGGATGTTGAATCACCGAAAACAAGTGTGTAGAACTCAAGATATGATAACAGGTTATTGAACACGAAAATTGGCACAATATGTGTATTAGGGTTTGATGTAAAGGAAACTCAAACTTATTATTATTCAGTAAAAGAACCAAGAACAGAATGGCGCCACAATCTAGGGATTGATAAGCCAAAGAGAACGCCACAAGGATTGAGAACCTTGATAAGTTCAACGTGAATTCTTTCAAGAACTCTAGAGAGCAAAAAAAAGCCTCACAAAAATAATGTTCTAAGAAAAATCCCCCAAAAAAGATAAGAGTTTGCCTTTTATAGTGACACTTCCTTACAAATTATTTAAATTTGGCCCAATTGAAGTTCTTACGATTAGGCCCAAATTTCTTACTAATTCAATCTACTACTTTAATTAAAAGTAATATTAAAATTTGATAACACATAGAATCAGCCTTCATTCCTTAGCTTCTTCAATTTGGATTAAGCAATTGACTATCTTGGGCTTCAAGTCTTCATGAGTTGTACTTGCTTCAAATAAAGTGGTTATCAAGTTATTTAGAACCTCCTTTGCCTTCTTTGACCTTGCTCTTGTCATTGGAGTTCCAAGACCTTGAATATCTTCTATGCTTCCTTCGTTTGTTATGCATTCTAGTTCCTCATCAATAAGCCTAGGGAGGACGAAAATGACCTAAATGTTCAACCAATGAAACAAAATGACACAAAATCACATATTGGATGCCCAAGATTGGTTAAAAACCCTAATTGGATTAGAGTAAGCCTAGGGAGGACGAAAATGACCTAAATGTTCAACCAATGACACAAAATGACACAAAATCACATATTGGATGCACAAGATTGGTTAAAAACCCTAATTGGATTAGAATAAGCCTAGGGAGGAAGAAAATGACCTAAATGTTCAACCAGTGACACAAAATCACATAATGGATACACAAGATTGGTTAAAAACCCTAATTGGATTAAAATAAGCCTAGGGAGGACGAAAATGACCTAAATGTTCAACCAATGACACAAAATGACACAAAATCACATATTGATTGCACAAGATTGGTTAAAAACCCTAATTGGATTAGAATAAGCCTAGGGAGGACGAAAATGACCTAAATGTTCAACCAATGACACAAAATGACACAAAATCACATATTGGATGCACAAGATTGGTTAAAAACCCTAATTGGATTAGAATAAGCCTAGCGAGGCCGAAAATGACCTAAATGTTCAACCAATGACACAAAATGACACAAAATCACATATTGGATGCACAAGATTGGTTAAAAACCCTAATTGGATTAGAATAAGCCTAGGGAGGACGAAAATGACCTAAATGTTCAACCAATGACACTAAATGACACAAAATCACATATTGGATGCAAAAGATTGGTTAAAAACCATAATTGGATTAGAATAAGCCTAGGGAGGACGAAAATGACCTAAATGTTCAACCAATGACACAAAATAACACAAAATCACATATTGGATGCACAAGATTGGTTAAAAACCCTAATTGGATTAGAATAAGCCTAGGGAGGACGAAAATGACCTAAATGTTCAACCAATGACACAAAAGCACATATTGGATGCACAAGATTGGTTAAAAACCTTAATTGGATTAGAATAAGCCTAGGAAGGACGAAAATGACCTAAATGTTCAACCAATGACACAAAATGACACAAAATCACATATTGGATGCACAAGATTGGTTAAAAACCCTAATTGGATTAGAATAAGCCTAGGGAGGACGAAAATGACCTAAATGTTCAACCAATGACACAAAATCACATATTGGATGCACAACATTGGTTAAAAACCCTAATTGGATTAGAATAAGCCTAGGGAGGGCGAAAATGACCTAAATGTTCAACCAATGACACAAAATGACACAAAATCACATATTGGATGCACAAGATTGGTTAAAAACCCTAATTGGATTAGAATAAGCCTAGGGAGGACGAAAATGACCTAAATGTTCAACTAATGACACAAAATGACACAAAATCACATATTGGATGCACTAGATTGGTTAAAAACCCTAATTGGATTAGAATAAGCCTAGGGAGGACGAAAATGACCTAAATGTTCAACCAATGACACAAAATGACACAAAATCACATATTGGATGCAAAAGATTGGTTAAAAATCCTAATTGGATTAGAATAAGCCTAGGGAGGACGAAAATGACCTAAATGTTCAACCAATGACACAAAATGACACAAAATCACATATTGGATGCACAAGATTGGTTAAAAACCCTAATTGGATCAGAATAAGCCTAGGGAGGACGAAAATGACCTAAATGTTCAACCAATGACACAAAATCACATATTGGATGCACAAGAGTGGTTAAAACCGTAATTGGATTAGAATAAGCCTAGGGAGGACGAAAATGACCTAAATGTTCAACCAATCACAAAATCACATATTGAATGCACAAGATTGGTTAAAAACCCTAATTGGATTAGAATAAGCCTAGGGAGGACGAAAATGACCTAAATGTTCAACCAATGACACAAAATGACACAAAATCACATATTGGATGCACAAGATTGGTTAAAAACCCTAATTGGATTAGAATAAGCCTAGGGAGGACGAAAATGACCTAAATGTTCAATCAATGATACAAAATGACACAAAATCACATATTGGATGCACAAGATTTGTTAAAAACCCTAATTGGATAAGAATAACCCAAGGGAGGACGAAAATGACCTAAATGTTCAACCAATTACATAAAATCACATATTGGATGCTCAAGATTGGTTAAAAACCCTAATTGAATTAGATTAAGCCTAGGGAGGACGAAAATGACCTAAATGTTCAACCAATGACACAAAATGACACAAAATCACATATTGGATGCACAAGATTGGTTAAAAACCCTAATTGGATTAGAATAAGCCTAGGGAGGACGAAAATGACCTAAATGTTCAACCAATGACACAAAATGACACAAAATCACATATTGGATGCACAAGATTGGTTAAAAACCCTAATTGGATTAGAATAAGCCTAGGGAGGACGAAAATGACCTAAATGTTGAATCAATGACATAAAATGACACAAAATCACATATTGGATGCACAAGATTGGTTAAAAACCCTAATTGGATTAGAATAAGCCTAGGGAGGACGAAAATGACCTAAATGTTTAACCAATGACACAAAATGACACAAAATCACATATTGGATGCACAAGATTTGTTAAAAACCCTAATTGGATTAGAATAAGCCTAGGGAGGACGAAAATGACCTAAATGTTCAACCAATGACACAAAATGACACAAAATCACATATTGGATGCACAAGATTGGTTAAAAACCCTAATTGGATTAGAATAAGCCTAGGGAGGACGAAAATGACCTAAATGTTCAACCAATGACACAAAATGACACAAACTCACATATTGGATGCACTAGATTGGTTAAAAACCCTAATTGGATTAGAATAAGCCTAGGGAGGACAAAAATGACCTAAATGTTCAACCATTGACACAAAATAACACAAAATCACATATTGGATGCACAAGATTGGTTAAAACCCTAATTGGTTAAGAATAAGCCTAGGGAGGACGAAAATGACCTAAATGTTTAACCAATGACACAAAATGACACAAAATCACATATTGGATGCACAATATTGGTTAAAAACCCTAATTGAATTAGAATAAGCCTAACGAGGACGAAAATGACCTAAATGTTCAACCAATGACACAAAATGACAGAAAATCACATATTGGATGCACACGATTGGTTAAAAACCCTAATTGGATTAGAATAAGCCTAGGGAGGATGAAAATGACCTCAATGTTCAACTAGTGACACAAAATCACATATTGGATACACAAGATTGGTTAAAAACCCTAATTGGATTAGAATAAGCCTAGGGTGGACGAAAATGACCTAAATGTTCAACCAATGACACAAAATGACACAAAATCACATATTGGACGCACAAGATTGGTTAAAAACCCTAATTGGATTAGAATAAGTGATATGATCCTATTTGTAATGAGTCACTTTAAGGATCGTTCTAGGTTGGAAACTTACAGATTGAATCCAAAATCGCGTATTGCTGGAGAACGCAATAAACCGAGCTACGAAACTTAGAATCGGCCGATTCCAAAACGCGGTGAAAGATGACGTTCTGAAACGCAAGTTAGGATGTTGAATCACCGAAAACAAGTGTGTAGAACTCAAGATATGATAACAGGTTATTGAACACGAAAATTGGCACAATATGTGTATTAGGGTTTGATGTAAAGGAAACTCAAACTTATTATTATTCAGTAAAAGAACCAAGAACAGAATGGCGCCACAATCTAGGGATTGATAAGCCAAAGAGAACGCCACAAGGATTGAGAACCTTGATAAGTTCAACGTGAATTCTTTCAAGAACTCTAGAGAGCAAAAAAAAGCCTCACAAAAATAATGTTCTAAGAAAAATCCCCCAAAAAAGATAAGAGTTTGCCTTTTATAGTGACACTTCCTTACAAATTATTTAAATTTGGCCCAATTGAAGTTCTTACGATTAGGCCCAAATTTCTTACTAATTCAATCTACTACTTTAATTAAAAGTAATATTAAAATTTGATAACACATAGAATCAGCCTTCATTCCTTAGCTTCTTCAATTTGGATTAAGCAATTGACTATCTTGGGCTTCAAGTCATCATGAGTTGTACTTGCTTCAAATAAAGTGGTTATCAAGTTATTTAGAACCTCCTTTGCCTTCTTTGACCTTGCTCTTGTCATTGGAGTTCCAAGACCTTGAATATCTTCTATGCTTCCTTCCTTTGTTATGCATTCTAGTTCCTCATCAATAAGCCTAGGGAGGACGAAAATGACCTAAATGTTCAACCAATGACACAAAATGACACAAAATCACATATTGGATGCACAAGATTGGTTAAAAACCCTAATTGGATTAGAGTAAGCCTAGGGAGGACGAAAATGACCTAAATGTTCAACCAATGACACAAAATGACACAAAATCACATATTGGATGCACAAGATTGGTTAAAAACCCTAATTGGATTAGAATAAGCCTAGGGAGGAAGAAAATGACCTAAATGTTCAACCAATGACACAAAATGAGACAAAATCACATATTGGATGCACAAGATTGGTTAAAAACCCTAATTGGATTAGAATAAGCCTAGGGAGGACGAAAATGACCTAAATGTTCAACCAATGACACAAAATGACACAAAATAACATATTGGATGCACAAGATTGGTTAAAAACCTAATTGGATTAGAATAAGCTTAGGGAGGACGAAAATGCCTAAATGTTCAACCAATGACACAAAATGACACAAAATCACATATTGGATGCACAAGATTGGTTAAAAACCCTAATTGGATTAGAATAAGCCTAGGGAGGACGAAAATGACCTAAATGTTCAACCAATGACACAAAAGCACATATTGGATGCACAAGATTGGTTAAAAACCCTAATTGGATTAGAATAAGCCTAGGGAGGACGAAAATGACCTAAATGATCAACCAATAACACAAAATCACATATTGGATGCACAAGATTGGTTAAAAACCCTAATTGGATTAGAATAAGCCTAGGGAGGACGAAATTGACTTAAAAGTTCAACCAATGACACAAAATGACACAAAATCACATATTGGATGCACAAGATTGGTTAAAAACCCTAATTGGATTAGAATAAGCCTAGGGAGGACGAAAATGACCTAAATGTTCAACCAATGACACAAAATCACATATTGGATGCACAAGATTGGTTAAAAACCCTAATTGGATTAGAATAAGCCTTGGGAGGACGAAAATGACCTAAATGTTCAACCAATGACACAAAATGACACAAAATCACATATTGGATGCACAAGATTGGTTAAAAACCCTAATTGGATTAGAATAAGCTTAGGGAGGACGAAAATGACCTAAATGTTCAACCAATGACACAAAAGGACACAAAATCACATATTGGATGCACAAGATTGGTTAAAAACCCTAATTGGATTAGAATAAGCCTAGGGAGGACGAAAATGACCTAAATGTTCAACCAATGACACAAAATGACACAAAATCACATATTGGATGCACAAGATTTGTAAAAAATCCTAATTGGATTAGAATAAGCCTAGGGAGGACGAAAATGACCTAAATGTTCAACCAATGACACAAAATCACATATTCGATGCACAAGATTGGTTAAAAACCCTAATTGGAATAGAAAAAGCCTAGTGAGGACGAAAATGACCTAAATGTTCAACCAATGACACAAAAAGACACAAAATCACATATTGGATGCACAAGATTGGTTAAAAACCCTAATTGGATTAGAATAAGCCTAGGGAGGACGAAAATGACCTAAATGTTCAACCAATGACACAAAAAGACACAAAATCACATATTGGATGCAAAGATTGGTTGAAAACCCTAATTGGATTAGAATAAGCCTAGGGAGGACGAAAATGACCTAAACGTTCAACCAATGACACAAAATGACATAAAATCACATATTTGATGCACAAGATTGGTTAAAAACCCTAATTGGTTTAGAATAAGCCAAGGGAGGACGTAAATGACCTAAATGTTCAACCAATGACACAAAATGACACAAAATCACATATTGGATGCACAAGATTGGTTAAAAACCCTAATTGGATTAGAATAAGCCTAGGGAGGACGAAAATGACCTAAATGTTCAACCAATGACACAAAATCCATATTGGATGCACAAGATTGGTTAGAAACCCTAATTGGATTAGAATAAGCTTAAGGAGGACGAAAATGACCTAAATGTTCAACCAATGACACAAAATCACATATAGGATGCACAAGATTGGTTAAAAACCCTAATTGGATTAGAATAAGCCTAGGGAGGACGAAAATGACCTAAATCCTAAATGTTCAACCATGACACAAAATCACATATTGGATGCACAAGATTGGTTAAAATTCCTAATTGGATTAGAATAAGCCTAGGGAGGATGAAAATGACCTAAATGTTCAACCAACGACACAAAATGACACAAAATCACATATTGGATGCACAAGATTGGTTAAAAACCCTAATTGGATTAGAATAAGCCTAGGGAGGACGAAAATGACCTAAATGTTCAACCAATGACACAAAATGACACAAAATCACATATTGGATGCACAAGATGGGTTCAAAACTCTAATTGGATTAGAATAAGCCTAGGGAGGACGAAAATGACCTAAATGTTCAACCAATGACACAAAATGACATATTGGGTGCACAAGATTGGTTAAAAACCCTAATTGGATTTGAATAAGCCTAGGGAAGACCAAAATGACCGAAATGTTCAACCAATGACACAAAATGACATATTGGGTGCACAAGATTGGTTAAAAACCCTAACTGGATTAGAATAAGCCTAGGTGGACGAAAATGACCTAAATGTTCAACCAACGACACAAAATGACACAAAATCACATATTGGATGCACAAGATTGGTTAAAAACCCTAATTGGATTAGAATAAGCCTAGGGAGGTCGAAAATGACCTAAATGTTCAACCAATGACACAAAATGACACAAAATCACATATTGGATGCACAAGATTGGTTAAAAACCCTAATTGGATTAGAATAAGGCTAGGGAGGACGAAAATGATCTAAATGTTCAACCAATGACACAAAATCACATATTGGATGCACAAGATTGGTTAAAAACTCTAATTGGATTAGAATAAGGCTAGGGAGGACGAAAATGACCTAAATGTTCAACCAATGACACAAAATGACACAAAATCACATATTGGATGCACAAGATTGGTTAAAAACCCTAATTGGTTTAGAATAAGCCTAGGGAGGACGAAAATGACCTAAATGTTCAACCAATGAGACAAAATCACATATTGGATGCACAAGATTGGTTAACAACCCTAATTCGATTACAATAAGCATAGGGAGGACGAAAATGATCTAAATGTTCAACCAATGACACAAAATGACACAAAATCACATATTGGATGCACAAGATTGGTTAAAAACCCTAATTGGATTAGAATAAGCCTAGGGAGGACGAAAATGACCTAAATGTTCAACCAATGACACAAAATGACACAAAATCACATATTG
This sequence comes from Cicer yamashitae, assembly GCA_037974755.1. Lineage (NCBI taxonomy): Eukaryota > Viridiplantae > Streptophyta > Magnoliopsida > Fabales > Fabaceae > Cicer > Cicer yamashitae. The sequence goes on along the minus strand of JBBPBQ010000008.1, from coordinate 4,887,968 downwards.
GATGCACAAGATTGGTTAAAAACCCTAATTGGATTAGAATAAACCTAGGGAGGACGAAAAAGACCTAAATGTTCAACCAATGACACAAAATGACACAAAATCACATATTGGATGCACAAGATTGGTTAAAAACCCTAATTGGATTAGAATAAGCCTAGGGAGGACGAAAATGACCTAAATGTTCAACCAATGACACAAAATGACACAAAATCACATATTGGATGCACAAGATTGGTTAAAAACCCTAATTGTATTAGAATAAGCCTAGGGAGTATGAAAATGACCTAAATGTTCAACCAATGACACAAAATCACATATTGGATGCACAAGATTGGTTAAAAACCCTAATTGGATTAGAATAAGCCTAGGGACGACAAAAATGACCTAAATGTTCAATCAATGACACAAAATCACATATTGGATGCACTTGATTGGTTAAAAATCGTAATTGGATTAGAATAAGCCTAGGGAGGACGAAAATGACCTAAATGTTCAACCAATGACACAAAATGACACAAAATCACATATTGGATGCACAAGATTGGTTAAAAACCCTAATTGGATTAGAATAAGCCTAGGGAGGACGAAAATGACCTAAATGTTCAACCAATGACACAAAATGACACAAAATCACATATTGGATGCACTACATTGGTTAGAAACCCTAATTGGATTAGAATAAGCCTAGGGAGGACGAAAATGACCTAAATGTTCAACCAATGACACAAAATGACACAAAATCACATATTGGATGCACAAGATTGGTTAAAAACCCTAATTGGATTAGAATAAGCCTAGGGAGGAGGAAAATTACCTAAATGTTCAACCAATGACACAAAATCACATATTGGATGCACAAGATTGGTTAAAAACCCTAATTGGATTAGAATAAGCCTAGGGAGGACGAAAATGACCTAAATGTTCAACCAATGACATAAAATCACATATTGGATGCACAAGATTGGTTAAAAACCCTAATTCGATTAGAATAAGCCTAGGGAGGACGAAAATGACCTAAATGTTCAACCAATGACACAAAATGACACAAAATCACATATTGGATGCACAAGATTGGTTAAAAACCCTAATTGGATTAGAATAAGCCTAGGGAGGACGAAAATGACCTAAATGTTCAACCAATGACACAAAATGACACAAAATCACATATTGGATGCACAAGATTGGTTAAAAACCCTAATTGGATTAGAATAAGCCTAGGGAGGACGAAAATGACCTAAACGTTCAACCAATGACACAAAATCACATATTGGATGCACAAGATTGGATAAAAACCCTAATTAAATTAGAATAAGCCTAGGGAGGACGAAAATGACCTAAATGTTCAACCAATGACACAAAATGACTTATTGGATGCACAACATTGTTTAAAACCCCTAATTGGATTAGAATAAGCCTAGGGAGGACGAAAATGACCTAAATGTTCAACCAATGACACAAAATGACACAAAATCACATATTGGATGCACAAGATTGGTTAAAAACCCTAATTGGATTAGAATAAGCCTAGGGAGGACGAAAATGACCTAAATGTTCAACCAATGACACAAAATGACACAAAATCACATATTGGATGCACAAGATTGGTTAAAAACCCTAATTGGATTAGAATAAGCCTAGGGAGGACGAAAATGACCTAAATGTTCAACCAATGACACAAAATGACACAAAATCACATATTAGATGCACCAAATTGGGTAAAAACGCTAATTGGAATAGAATAAGCCTAGGGAGGACGAAAATGACATAAATGTTCAACCAATGACACAAAAACACATATTGGATGCACAAGATTGGTTAAAAACCATAATTGGATTAGAATAAGCCTAGGGAGGACAAAAATGACCTAAATGACACAAAATGACACAAAATCACATATTGGATGCACAAGATTAGTTAAAAACCCTAATTGGATTAGAATAAGCCTAGGGAGGACGAAAATGACCTAAATGTTCAACCAATGACACAAAATGACACAAAATCACATATCGGATGCACAAGATTGGTTAAAAACCTTAATTGGATTAGAATAAGACTAGGGAGGACGAAAATGACCTAAATGTTCAACCAATGACACAAAATGACACAAAATCACATATTGGATGCACAAGATTGGTTAAAAACCCTAATTGGATTAGAATAAGCCTAGGGAGGACGAAAATGACCTAAATGTTCAACCAATGACACAAAATCACATATTGGATGCACAAGATTAATTAAAAACCCTAATTGGATTAGAATAAGCCTAGGGAGGACGAAAATGACCTAAATGTTCAACCAATGACACAAAATCACATATTGGATGCACAAGATCGGTTAAAAACCCTAATCGGATTAGAATAAGCTTAGGGAGGACGAAAATGACCTAAATGTTCAACCAATGACACAAAATGACACAAAATCACATATTGGATGCACAAGATTGGTTAAAAACCCTAATTGGATTAGAATAAGCCTAGGGAGGACGAAAATGACCTAAATGTTCAACCAATGACACAAAATGACACAAAATCACATATTGGATGCACAAGATTGGTTAAAAACCCTAACTGGATTAGAATAAGCCTAGGGACGACGATAATGTCCTAAATGTTCAACCAATGACACAAAATGACACAAAATCACATATTGGATGCACAAGATTGGTTAAAAACCCTAATTGGATTAGAATAAGCCTAGGGAGGACGAAAATGACCTAAATGTTCAACCAATGACACAAAATGACACAAAATCACATATTGGATGCACAAGATTGGTTAAAAACCCTAATCGGCGTAGAATAAGCCTAGGGAGGACGAAAATGACCTAAATGTTCAACCAATTCACACAAAATGACACAAAATCACATATTGGATGCACAAGATTGGTTAAAAATCCTAATTGGATTAAAATAACCCTAGGGAGGACGAAAATGACCTAAATGTTCAACCAATGACACAAAATCACATATTGGATGCACAAGATTGGTTAAAAATCCTAATTGGATTAAAATAACCCTACGAAGGACGAAAATGACCTAAATGTTCAACCAATGACACAAAATGACACAAAATCACATATTGGATGCACAAGATTGGTTAAAAACCCTAATTGGATTAGAATAAGCCTAGGGAGGACGAAAATGACCTAAATGTTCAACCAATGACACAAAATGACACAAAATCACATATTGGATGCACAAGATTGGTTAAAAACCCTAATTGGAGTAGAATAAGCCTAGGGAGGACGAAAATGACCCAAATGTTCAACCAATGACACAAAATGACACAAAATCACATATTGGATGCAGTAGATTGGTTAAAAACCCTAATTGGATTAGAATAAGCCTAGGGAGGACAAAAATGACCTAAATGTTCAACCATTGACACAAAATAACACAAAATCACATATTGGATGCACAAGATTGGTTAAAACCCTAATTGGTTAAGAATAATCCTAGGGAGGACGAAAATGACCTAAATGTTTAACCAATGACACAAAATGACACAAAATCACATATTGGATGCACAATATTGGTTAAAAACCCTAATTGAATTAGAATAAGCCTAACGAGGACGAAAATGACCTAAATGTTCAACCAATGACACAAAATGACAGAAAATCACATATTGGATGCACAAGATTGGTTAAAAACCCTAATTGGATTAGAATAAGCCTAGGGAGGATGAAAATGACCTCAATGTTCAACTAGTGACACAAAATCACATATTGGATACACAAGATTGGTTAAAAACCCTAATTGGATTAGAATAAGCCTAGGGAGGACGAAAATGACCTAAATGTTCAACCAATGACACAAAATGACACAATCACATATTGGATGCACTAGATTGGTTAAAAACCCTAATTGGATTAGAATAAGCCTAGGGAGGTCAAAAATGACCTAAATGTTCAACCAATGACACAAAATGACACAAAATCACATATTGGATGCACAAGATTGGTTAAAAACCCTAATTGGATTAGAATAAGCCTAGGGAAGATGAAAATGACCTAAATGTTCAACCAATGACACAAAATGACACAAAATCACGTATTGGATGCACAAGATTGGTTAAAAACCCTAATTGGATTAGAATAAGCCTAGGGAGAACGAAAATGACCTAAATGTTCAACCAATGACACAAAATGACACAAAATCACATAATGGATACACAAGATTGGTTAAAAAACCTAATTGGATTAAAATAAGCCTAGGGAGGACGAAAATAACCTAAATGTTCAACCAATGACACAAAATGACACAAAATCACATATTGGATGCACAAGATTGGTTAAAAACCCTAATTGGATTAGAATAAGCCTAGGGAGGACGAAAATGACCTAAATGTTCAACCAATGACACAAAATGGTACAAAATCACATATTGGATGCACAAGATTGGTTAAAAACCCTAATTGGATTAGAATAAGCCTAGGGAGGACGAAAATGACCTAAATGTTCAACCAATGACACAAAATGACACAAAATCACATATTGGATGCACAAGATTGGTTAAAAACCCTAATTGGATTAGAATAACTCTAGGGAGGACGAAAATGACCTAAATGTTCAACCAATGACACAAAATCACATATTGGATGCACAAGATTGGTTAAAAACCCTAATTGGATTAGAATAAGCCTAGGGAGGACGAAAATGACCTAAATGTCCAACCAATGACACAAAATCACATATTGGATGCACAAGATTGGTTAAAAACCTTAATTGGATTAGAATAAGCCTAGGGAGGACGAAAATGACCAAAATGTTTAACCAATGACACAAAATCACATATTGGATGCACAAGATTGGTTAAAAACCCTAATTGGATTAGAATAAGACTAGGGAGGACGAAAATGACATAAATGTTCAACCAATGACACAAAATGACACAAAATCGCATATTAGATGCAAAAGATTGGTTAAAAACCCTAATTGGATTAGAATAAGCCTAGGGAGGACGAAAATGACCTAAATGTTCAACCAATGACACAAAATCACACAAAATCACATATTAGATGCAAAAGATTGGTTAAAAACCCTAATTGGATTAGAATAAGCCTAGGGAGGACGAAAATGACCTAAATGTTCAACCAATGACACAAAATGACACAAAATCACATATTGGATGCACAAGATTGGTTAAAAACCCTAATTGGATTAGAATAAGCCTAGGGAGGACGAAAATGACCTAAATGTTCAACCAATGACACAAAATCACATATTGGATGCACAAGATTGTTTAAGAACCCAAATTGGATTAGAATAAGCCTAGGGAGGACAAAAATGACCTAAATGTTCAACCAATGACACAAAATGACACGAAATCACATATTGGATGCACAAGATTGGTTAAAAGTCCTAATTGGATTAGAATAAGCCTAGGGAGGACGAAAATGACCTAAATGTTCAACCAATGACACAAAATCACATATTGGATGCACAAGATTGAATAAAAACCCTAATCGGATTAGAATAAGCCTAGGGAAGACGAAAACGACCTAAATGTTCAACTGATGACACAAAATGACACAAAATCACATATTGGATGCACAAGATTGGTTAAAAACCCTAATTGATTAGAATAAGCCTAGGGAGGACGAAAATGACCTAAATGTTCAACCAATGACACAAAATGACACAAAATCACATATTGGATGCACAAGATTGGTTAAAAACCCTAATTGGATTAGAATAAGCCTAGGGAGGACGAAAATGACCTAAATGTTCAACCAATGACACAAAATGACACAAAATCACATATTGGATGCACAAGATTGGTTAAAAACCCTAATTGGATTAGAATAAGCCTAGGGAGGACGAAAATGACCTAAACGTTCAACCAATGACACAAAATCACATATTGGATGCACAAGATTGGATAAAAACCCTAATTAAATTAGAATAAGCCTAGGGAGGACGAAAATGACCTAAATGTTCAACCAATGACACAAAATGACTTATTGGATGCACAACATTGTTTAAAACCCCTAATTGGATTAGAATAAGCCTAGGGAGGACGAAAATGACCTAAATGTTCAACCAATGACACAAAATGACACAAAATCACATATTGGATGCACAAGATTGGTTAAAAACCCTAATTGGATTAGAATAAGCCTAGGGAGGACGAAAATGACCTAAATGTTCAACCAATGACACAAAATGACACAAAATCACATATTGGATGCACAAGATTGGTTAAAAACCCTAATTGGATTAGAATAACCATAGGGAGGACGAAAATGACCTAAATGTTCAACCAATGACACAAAATGACACAAAATCACATATTGGATGCACAAGATTGGTTAAAAACCCTAATTGGATTAGAATAAGCCTAGGGAGGACGAAAATGACCTAAATGTTCAACCAATGACACAAAATGACACAAAATCACATATTGGATGCACAAGATTGGTTAAAAACCCTAATTGGATTAGATTAAGCCTAGGGAAGACGAAAATGACCTAAATGTTCAACCAATGACACAAAATGACACAAAATCACATATTGGATGCACAAGATTGGTTAACACCCCTATATGGATTCGAATAAGCCTAGGGAGGACGAAAATGACCTAAATGTTCAACCAATGACACAAAATGACACAAAATCACATATTGGATGCAGAAGATTGGTTAAAAACCCTAATTGGATTAGAATAAGCCTAGGGAGGATGAAAATGACCCAAATGTTCAACCAATGACACAAAATGACACAAAATCACATATTGGATGCACAAGATTGGTTAAAAACCCTAATTGGATTAGAATAAGCCTAGGGAGGACGAAAATAACCTAAATGTTCAACCAATGACACAAAACGACACAAAATCACATATTGGATGCACAAGATTGTTTAAAAACCCTAATTGGATTAGAATAAGCCTAGGGAGGACGAAAATGACCTAAATGTTCAACCAATGACACAAAATGACACAAAATCACATATTGGATGCACAAGATTGGTTAAAAACCCTAATTGGATTAGAATAAGTGATATGATCCTATTTGTAATGAGTCACTTTAAGGATCGTTCTAGGTTGGAAACTTACAGATTGAATCCAAAATCGCGTATTGCTGGAGAACGCAATAAACCGAGCTACGAAACTCAGAATCGGCCGATTCCAAAACGAGGTGAAAGATGACGTTCTGAAACGCAAGTTAGGATGTTGAATCGCCGAAAACAAGTGTGTAGAACTCAAGATATGGTAACAGGTTACTGAACACGAAAATTGGCACAATTTGTGTATTAGGGTTTGATGTAAAGGAAACTCAAACTTATTATTATTCAGTAAAAGAACCAAGAATAGAATGGCGCCACAATCTAGGGATTGATAAGCCAAAGAGAACGCCACAAGGATTGAGAACCTTGATAAGTTCAACGTGAATTCTTTCAAGAACTCTAGAGAGCAAAAAAAGCCTCACAAAAATAATGTTCTAAGAAAAAAATCCCCCAAAAAAGATAAGAGTTTGCCTTTTATAGTGACACTTCCTTACAAATTATTTAAATTTGGCCCAATTGAAGTTCTTACAATTAGGCCCAAATTTCTTACTAATTCAATCTACTACTTTAATTAAAAGTAATATTAAAATTTGATAACACATAGAATCAGCCTTCATTCCTTAGCTTCTTCAATTTGGATTAAGCAATTCACTATCTTGGGCTTCAAGTCTTCATGAGTTGTACTTGCTTCAAATAAAGTGGTTATCAAGTTATTTAGAACCTCCTTTGCCTTCTTTGACCTTGCTCTTGTCATTGGAGTTCCAAGACCTTGAATATCTTCTATGCTTCCTTCCTTTGTTATGCTTCCTTTCTTTGTTATGCTTCCTTCCTTTGTTATGCATTCTAGTTCCTCATCAGTTTTTAACCAATCTTGTGCATCCAATATGTGATTTTGTGTCATTTTGTGTCGTTGGTTGAACATTTAGGTTATTTTCGTCCTCCCTAAGCTTATTCTAATCCAATTAGGGTTTTTACCTAATCTTGTGCATCCAATATGTGATATTGTGTCATTGGTTGAACATTTAGGTCATTTTCATCCTCCCTAGGCTTATTCTAATCCAATTAGGGTTTTTAACCAATCTTGTGCATCCAATATGTGATTTTGTGTCATTTTGTGTCATTGGTTGAACATTTAGGTCATTTTCGTCCTCCCTAGGCTTATTCTAATCCAATTAGGGTTTTTAACCAATGTTGTGCATCCAATATGTGATTTTGTGTCATTTTGTGTCATCGGTTGAACATTTAGGTCATTTTCGTCCTCCCTAGGCTTATTCTAATCCAATTAGGGTTTTTAACCAATCTTGTGCATCCAATATGTGATTTTGTGTCATTGGTTGAACATTTAGGTAATTTTCCTCCTCCCTAGGCTTATTCTAATCCAATTAGGGTTTTTAACCAATCTTGTGTATCCAATATGTCATTTTGTGTCATTTTGTGTCATTGGTTGAACATTTAGGTCATTTTCGTCCTCCCTAAGCTTATTCTAATCCAATTAGGGTTTTTAACCAATCTTGTGCATCCAATATGTGATTTTGTGTCATTTTGTGTCATTGGTTGAACATTTAGGTCATTTTCGTCCTCCCTAGGCTTATTCTAATCCAATTAGGGTTTTTAACCAATCTTGTGCATCCAATACGTGATTTTGTGTCATTGGTTGAACATTTAGGTGATTTTCATCCTCCCTAGGCTTATTCTAATCCAATTAGGGTTTTTAACCAATCTTGTGCATCCAATATGTGATTTTGTGTCATTTTGTGTCATTGGTTGAACATATAGGTCATTTTCGTCCTCCCTAGGCTTATTCTAATCCAATTAGTGTTTTTACCCAATCTTGTGCATCCAATATGTGATTTTGTGTCATTGGTTGAACATTTAGGTCATTTTCGTCCTCCCTAGGCTTATTCTAATCCAATTAGGGTTTTTAACCAATCTTGTGCATCCAATATGTGATTTTGTGTCATTTTGTGTCATTGGTTGAACATTTAGGTCATTTTCATCCTCCCTAGGCTTATCCTAATCCAATTAGGGTTTTTAACCAATCTTGTGCATCCAATATGTGATTTTGTGTCATTTTGTGTCATTGGTTGAACATATAGGTCATTTTCGTCCTCCCTAGGCTTATTCTAATCCAATTAGAGTTTTTAACCAATCTTGTGCATCCAATATGTGATTTTGTGTCATTGGTTGAACATTTAGGTCATTTTCGTCCTCCCTAGGCTTATTCTAATCCAATTAGGGTTTTCAACCAATCTTGTGCATCCAATATGTGATTTTGTGTCATTAGTTGAGCATTTAGATCGTTTTCGTCCTCCCTAGGCTTATTCTAATCCAATTAGGGTTTTTAACCAATCTTGTGCATCCAATATGTGATTTTGTGTCTTTGGTTGAACATTTAGGTCATTTTCGTCCTCCCTAGGTTTATTCTAATCCAATTAGGGTTTTTAACCAATCTTGTGCATCCAATATATGATTTTGTGTCATTAGTTGAACATTTAGGTCGTTTTCGTCCTCCCTAGGCTTATTCTAATCCAATTAGGGTTTTTAACCAATCTTGTGCATCCAATATGTGATTTTGTGTCATTTTGTGTCATTGGTTGAACATTTAGGTCATTTTCGTCCTCCCTAGGCTTATTCTAATCCAATTAGGGTTTTTAACCAATCTTGTGCATCCTATATGTGATTTTGTGTCATTGGTTGAACATTTACGTCATTTTTGTCCTCCCTAGGCTTATTCTAATCCAATTAGGGTTTTTAACCAATCTTGAGCATCCAATATGTGATTTTGTGTCATTTTGTGTCATTGGTTGAACATTTAGGTCATTTTCGTCCTCCCTAGGCTTATTCTAATCCAATTAGGGTTTTTAACCAATCTTGTGCATCCAATATGTGATTTTGTGTCATTTTGTGTCATTGGTTGAACATTTAGGTCATTTTCGTCCTCCCTAGGCTTATTCTAATCCAATTAGGGTTTTTAACCAATCTTGTGCATCCAATATTTGATTTTGTGTCATTTTGTGTTATTGGTTGACCATTTAGGTCATTTTCGTCCTCCCTAGGCTTATTCTAATCCAATTAGGGTTTTTAACCAATCTTGTGCATCCAATATGTGATTTTGTGTAATTTTGTGTCATTGGTTGAACATTTAGGTCATTTCCGTCGTCCTTAGGCTTATTCTAATCCAATTAGGGTTTTTAACCAATCTTGTGCATCCAATATGTGATTTTGTGTCATTGGTTGAACATTTAGGTCATTTTCGTCCTCCCTAGGCTTATTCTAATCCAATTAGGGTTTTTAACCAATCTTGTGCATCCAATATGTGATTTTGTGTCATTGGTTGAACATTTAGGTCATTTTCGTCCTCCCTAGGCTTTTTCTTTTCCAATTAGGGTTTTTAACCAATCTTGTGCATCCAATATGTGATTTTGTGTCATTTTGTGTCATTGGTTGAACATTTAGGTCATTTTCGTCCTCCCTAGGCTTATTCTAATCCAATTAGGGTTTTTAACCAATCTTGTGCATCCAATATGTGATTTTGTGTCATTATGTGTCATTGGTTGAACATTTAGGTCATTTTGGTCCTCCCTAGGCATATTCTAATCCAATTAGGGTTTTTAACCAATCTTGTGCATCCAATATGTGATTTTGTGTCATTTTGTGTCATTGGTTGAACATTTAGGTCATTTTCGTCCTCCCTAGGCTTATTCTAATCCAATTAGGGTTTTTAACCAATCTTGTGCATCCAACATGTGATTTTGTGTCATTGGTTGAACATTTAGGTAATTTTCGTCCTCCCTAGGCTTATTCTAATCCAATTAGGGTTTTTAACCAATCTTGTGCATTCAATATGTAATTTTGTGTCATTTTGTGTCAATGGTTCAACATTTAGGTCATTTTCGTCCTCCCTAGGCTTATTCTAATCCAATTAGGGTTTTTAACCAATCTTGTGCATCCAATATGTGATTTTGTGTCATTGGTTGAACATTTAGGTCATTTTCGTCCTCCCTAGGCTTATTCTAATCCAATTAGGGTTTTTAACCAATCTTGTGCATCCAATATGTGATTTTGTGTCATTTTGTGTCATTGGTTGAACATTTAGGTCATTTTCGTCCTCCCTAGACTTATTCTAATCCAATTATGGTTTTTAACCAATCATGTGCATCCAATATGTGATTTTGTGTCATTTTGTGTTATTGGTTGATCATTTAGGTCATTTTCGTCCTCCCTAGGCTTATTCTAATCCAATTAGGGTTTTTAACCAATCTTGTGCATCCAATATGTGATTTTGTGTCATTGGTTGAACTTTTAGGTCAATTTCGTCCTCCCTAGGCTTATTCTAATCCAATTAGGGTTTTTAACCAATCTTGTGCATCCAATATGTGATTTTGTGTCATTGGTTGAACATTTAGGTCATTTTCGTCCTCCCTAGGCTTATTCTAATCCAATTAGGGTTTTTAACCAATCTTGTGCATCCAATATGTGATTTTGTGTCATTTTGTGTCATTGCTTGAACATTTAGGTCATTTTCGCCCTCCCTAAGCTTATTCTAATCCAATTAGGGTTTTTAACCAATCTTGTGCATCCAATATGTGATTTTGTGTCATTGGTTGAACATTTAGGTCATTTTCGTCCTCCCTAGGCTTATTCTAATCCAATTAGGGTTTTTAACCAATCTTGTGCATCCAATATGTGATTTTGTGTCATTTTGAATCATTGGTTGAACATTTAGGTCATTTTCGTCCTCCCTAGGCTTATTCTAATCCAATTACGGTTTTTAACCAATCTTGTGCATCCAATATGTGATTTTGTGTCATTTTGTGTCATTGGTTGAACATTTAGGTAATTTTCGTCCTCCCTAGGCTTATTCTAATCCAATTAGGGTTTTTAACCAATCTTGTGCATCCAATAAGTGATTTTGTGTCATTTTGTGTCATTGGTTCAACATTTTTGTCATTTTCGTCCTCCCTAGGCTTATTCTAATCCAATTAGGGTTTTTAACCAATCTTGTGCATCCAATATGTGATTTTGTGTCATTTTGTGTCATTGGTTGAACATTTAGGTCATTTTCGTCCTCCCTAGGCTTATTCTAATCCAATTAGGGTTTTTAACCAATCTTGTGCATCCAATATGTGATTTTGTGTCATTGGTTGAACATTTAGGTCATTTTCGTCCTCCCTAGGCTTATTCTTTTCCAATTAGGGTTTTTAACCAATCTTGTGCATCCAATATGTGATTTTGTGTCATTTTGTGTCATTGGTTTAACATTTAGGTCATTTTCGTCCTCCCTAAGCTTATTCTAATCCAATTAGGGTTTTTAACCAATCTTGTGCATCCAATATGTGATTTTGTGTCATTTTGTGTCATTGGTTGAACATTTAGGTCATTTTCGTCCTCCCTAGGCTTATTCTAATCGAATTAGGGTTTTAACCAATCTTGTGCATCCAATATGTGATTTTGTGTCTTTTTGTGTCATTGGTTGAACATTGAGGTCATTTTTGTTGTCCCTAGGCTTATTCTAAGCCAATTAGGGTTTTTAACCAATCTTGTGCATCCAATATGTGATTTTGTGTCATTGGTTGAACATTTAGGTCATTTTCGTCCTCCCTAGGCTTATTCTAATCCAATTAGGGTTTTTAACCAATCTTGTGCATCCAATATGTGATTTTGTGTCATTTTGTGTCATTGGTTGAACATTTAGGTCATTTTCGTCCTCCCTAGGCTTATTCTAATCCAATTAGGGTTTTTAACCAATCTTGTGCATCCAATATGTGATTTGGTGTCATTGGTTGAAAATTTAGGTCATTTTCGTCCTCCCTAGGCTTATTCTAATCCAATTAGCGTTTTTAACCAATCTTGTGCGTCCAATATGTGATTTTGTGTCATTGGTTGAACATTTAGGTCATTTTCGTCCTCCACAGGCTTATTCTAATCCAATTAGGGTTTTTAACCAATCTTGTGCATCCAATATGTGATTATGTGTTGTTTTGTGTCATTGGTTGAACATTTAGGTCATTTTCGTCCTCCCTAGGCTTATTCTAATCCAATTAGGGTTTTTAACCAATCTTGTGCATCCAATATGTGATTTTGTGTCATTTTGTGTCATTGGTTGAACATTTAGGTCATTTTCGTCCTCCCTAGGCTTATTCTAATCCAATTAGGGTTTTTAACCAATCTTGTGCATCCAATATGTGATTTTGTGTCATTTTGTGTCATTGGTTGAACATTTAGGTCATTTTCGTCCTCCCTAGGCTTATTCTAATCGAATTAGGGTTTTTAACCAATCTTGTGCATCCAATATGTGATTTTATGTCATTGGTTGAACATTTAGGTCATTTTCGTCCTCCCTAGGCTTATTCTAATCCAATTAGGGTTTTTAACCAATCTTGTGCATCCAATATGTGATTTTGTGTCATTGGTTGAACATTTAGGTCATTTTTGTCGTCCCTAGGCTTATTTTAATCCAATTATGGTTTTTAACCAATCTTATGCATCCTATATGTGATTTTGTGTCATTGGTTGAACATTTAGGTCATTTTCGTCCTCCCTAGGCTTATTATAATCCAATTAGGGTTTTAACCAATCTTGTGCATCCAATATGTGATTTTCTGTCATTTTGTGTCATTGGTTGAACATTTAGGTCATTTTTGTCCTCCCTAGGCTTATTCTAATCCAATTAGGGTTTTTAACCAATCTTGTGCATCCAATATGTGATTTTGTGTCATTTTGTGTCATTGGTTCAACATTTAGGTCATTTTCGTCCTCCCTAGGCTTATTCTAATCCAATTAGGGTTTTTAACCAATCTTGTGCATCCAATATGTGGTTTTGTATCATTTTGTGTCATTGGTTGAACATTTAGGTCATTTTTGTCCTCCCTAGGCTTATTCTAATCCAATTAGGGTTTCTAACATATCTTGTGCATCCAATATGTGATTTTGTGTCATTTTGTGTCATTGGTTCAACATTTAGGTCATTTTCGTCCTCCCTAGGCTTATTCTAATCCAATTAGGGTTCTTAACCAATCTTGTGTATCCAATATGTGATTTTGTGTCATTGGTTGAACATTTAGGTCATTTTCGTCCTCCCTAGGCTTATTCTAATCCAATTAGGGTTTTTAACCAATCTTGTGCATCCAATATGTGATTTTGTGTCATTTTGTGTCATTGGTTGAACATTTAGGTCATTTTCGTCCTCCCTAGGCTTATTCTAATCCAATTAGGGTTTTTAACCAATCTTGTGCAGGCAATATGTGATTTTGTGTCATTGGTTGAACATTTAGGTCATTTTCGTCCTCCCTAGGCTTATTCTAATCCAATTAGGGTTCTTAACCAATCTTGTGAATCCAATATGTGATTTTGTGTCATTGGTTGAACATTTAGGTCATTTTCGTCCTCCCTAGGCTTATTCTAATCCAATTAGGGTTTTTAACCAATCTTGTGCAACCAATATGTGATTTTGTGTCATTGGTTGAACATTTAGGTCATTTTCGTCCTCCCTAGGCTTATTCTAATCCAATTTGGGGTTTTAACCAATCTTGTGCATCCAATATGTGATTTTGTGTCATTGGTTGAACATTTAGGTCATTTTCGTCCTCCCTAGGCTTATTCTAATCCAATTAGGGTTTTTAACCAATCTTGTGCATCCAATATGTGATTTTGTGTCATTGGTTGAACATTTAGGTCATTTTCGTCCTCCCTAGGCTTATTCTAATCCAATTAGGGTTTTTAACCAATCTTGTGCATCCAATATGTGATTTTGTGTCATTGGTTTAACATTAGGTCATTTTCGTCCTCCCTAGGGTTATTCTAATCCAATTAGCGTTTTTAACCAATCTTGTGAATCCAATATGTGATTTTGTGTCATTTTGTGTCATTGGTTGAAAATTTAGGTCATTTTCGTCCTCCCTAGGCTTATTCTAATCCAATTAGGGTTTTTAACCAATCTTGTGCATCCAATATGTGATTTTGTGTCATTTTGTGTCATTGGTTGAACATTTAGGTCATTTTCGTCCTCCCTAGGCTTATTCTAATCCAATTAGGGTTTTTAACCAATCTTGTGCATCCAATATGTGATTTTGTGTCATTGGTTGGTCATTTAGGTCATTTTCGTCCTCCCTAGGCTTATTCTAATCCAATTAGGGTTTTTAACCAATCTTGTGCATCCAATATGTGATTTTGTGTCATTTTGTGTCAATGGTTGATTATTTAGGTGATTTTCGTCCTCCCTAGGCTTATTCTAATCCAATTAGGGTTTTTAACCAATCTTGTGCATCCAATATGTGATTTTGTGTTATTGGTTGATCATTTAGGTCATTCTCGTCCTCCCTAGGCTTATTCTAATCCAATTAGGGTTTTTAACCAATCTTGTGCATCCAATATGTGATTTTGTGTCATTTTGTGTCATTGGTTGAACATTTAGGTCATTTTCGTCCTCCCTAGGCTTATTCTAATCCAATTAGGGTTTTTAACCAATCTTGTGCATCCAATATGTGATTTTGTGTCATTGGTTGACCTTTTAGGTCATTTTCGTCCTCCCTAGGCTTATTCTAATCCAATTAGGGTTTTTAACCAATCTTGTGCATCCAATATGTGATTTTGTGTCATTTTGTGTCATTGGTTGAACATTTAGGTCATTTTCGTCCTCCCTAGGCTTATTCTAATCCAATTAGGGTTTTTAACCAATCTTGTGCATCCTATATGTGATTTTGTGTCATTGGTTGAACATTTACGTCATTTTTGTCCTCCCTAGGCTTATTCTAATCCAATTAGGGTTTTTAACCAATCTTGAGCATCCAATATGTGATTTTGTGTCATTTTGTGTCATTGGTTGAACATTTAGGTCATTTTCGTCCTCCCTAGGCTTATTCTAATCCAATTAGGGTTTTTAACCAATCTTGTGCATCCAATATGTGATTTTGTGTCATTGGTTAAACATTTAGGTCATTTTCGTCCCCCTTAGGCTTATTCTAATCCAATTAGGGTTTTTAACCAATCTTGTGCATCCAATATGTGATTTTGTGTCATTGGTTGAACATTTAGGTCATTTTCTTCCTCCCTAGGCTTATTCTAATCCAATTAGGGTTTTTATCCAATCTTGTGCATCCAATATGTGATTTTGTGTCATTGGTTGAACATTTAGATCATTTTCGTCCTCCCTAGGCTTATTCTAATCCAATTAGGGTTTTTAACCAATCTTGTGCATCCAATATGTGATTTTGTGCATTTTGTGTCATTGGTTGAACATTTAGGTCATTTTCGTCCTCCCTAGGCTTATTCTAATCCAATTAGGGTTTTTAACCAATCTTGTGCATCCAATATGTGATTTTGTGTCATTGGTTGAACATTTAGGTCATTTTCGTCCTCCCTCGGCTTATTATAATCCAATTAGGGTTTTTAACCAATCTTGTGCATCCAATATGTGATTTTGTGTCATTGGTTGAACATTTAGGTCATTTTCGTCCTCCCTAGGCTTATTCTAATCCAATTAGGGTTTTTAACCAATCTTGTGCATCCAATATGTGATTTTGTGTCATTTTGTGTCATTGGTTGAACATTTAGGTCATTTTCGTCCTCCCTAGGCTTATTTTAATCCAATTAGGGTTTTTAACCAATCTTGTGCATCCAATATGTGATTTTGTATCATTTTGTGTCATTGGTTGAACATTTAGGTCATTTTCGTCCTCCCTAGGCTTATTCTAATCCAATTAGGGTTTTTAACCAATCTTGTGCATCCAATATGTGATTTTGTGTTATTTTGTGTCATTGGTTGAACATTTAGGTCATTTTCGTCCTCCCTAGGCTTATTCTAATCCAATTAAGGTTTTTAACCAATCTTGTGCATCCAATGTGTGATTTTGTGTCATTTTGTGTCATTGGTTGAACAATTAGGTCATTTTCGTCCTCCCTAGGCTTATTTTAATCCAATTAAGGTTTTTAACTAATCTTGTGCATCCAATATGTGATTTTGTGTCATTGGTTGAACATTTAGGTCATTTTCGTCCTCCCTAGGCTTATTCTAATCCAATTAGGGTTTTTAACCAATCTTGTGCATCCAATATGTGATTTTGTGTCATTTTGTGTCATTGGTTGAACATTTAGGTCATTTTCGTCCTCCCTAGGCTTATTCTAATCCAATTAGAGTTTTTAACCAATCTTGTGCATCCAATACGTGATTTTGTGTCATTTGTTGAACATTTAGGTCATTTTCGTCATCGCTATGCTTATTCTAATCCAATTAGGGTTTTTAACCAATCTTGTGCATCCAATATGTGATTTTGTGTCATTTTGTGTCATTGGTTGAACATTTAGGTCATTTTCGTCCTCCCTAGGCTTATTCTAATCCAATTAGGGTTTTTAACCAATCTTGTGCATCCAATATGTGATTTTGTGTCATTTTGTGTCATTGGTTGAACATTTAGGTCATTTTTATCATTGCTAGGCTTATTCTAATCCAATTAGGGTTTTTAACCAATATTGGGCATCCAATATTTGATTTTGTGTCATTGGTTGCACATTTAGGTCATTTTCGTCCTCCCTAGGCTTATTCTAATCCAATTAGGGTTTTTAACCAATCTTGTGCATCCAATATGTGATTTTGTGTCATTTTGTGTCATTGGTTGAACATTTAGATCATTTTCGTCCTCCCTAAGCTTATTCTAATCCAATTAGGGTTTTTAACCAATATTGTGCATCCAATATGTGATTTTGTGTCATTTTGTGTCATTGGTTGAACATTTAGGTCATTTTCGTCCTCCCTAGGCTTATTCTAATCCAATTAGGGTTTTTAACCAATCTTGTGCATCCAATATGTGATTTTGTGTCATTGGTTAAACATTTAGGTCATTTTCGTCCCCCTTAGGCTTATTCTAATCCAATTAGGGTTTTTAACCAATCTTGTGCATCCAATATGTGATTTTGTGTCATTGGTTGAACATTTAGGTCATTTTCTTCCTCCCTAGGCTTATTCTAATCCAATTAGGGTTTTTATCCAATCTTGTACATCCAATATGTGATTTTGTGTCATTGGTTGAACATTTAGGTCATTTTCGTCCTCCCTAGGCTTATTCTAATCCAATTAGGGTTTTTAACCAATCTTGTGCATCCAATATGTGATTTTGTGTCATTTTGTGTCATTGGTTGAACATTTAGGTCATTTTCGTCCTCCCTAGGCTTATTCTAATCCAATTAGGGTTTTTAACCAATCTTGTGCATCCAATATGTGATTTTGTGTCATTTTGTGTCATTGGTTGAACATTTAGGTCAGTTTAGTCCTCCCTAGGCTTATTCTAATCCAATTAGGTTTTTAACCAATCTTGTGCATCCAATATGTGATTTTGTGTCATTGGTTGAACATTTAGGTCATTTTCGTCCTCCCTAGGCTTATTCTAATCCAATTAGAGTTTTTAACCAATCTTGTGCGTCCAATATGTGATTTTGCGTCATTTTGTGTCATTAGTTGAACATTTAGGTCATTTTCGTCCTCCCTAGGCTTATTCTAATCCAATTAGGGTTTTTAACCAATCTTGTGCATCCAATATGTGATTTTGTGTCATTTTGTGTCATTGGTTGAACATTTAGGTCATTCGTCCTCCCTAGGCTCTTTTTAATCCAATTAGGGTTTTTAACCAATCTTGTGCATACAATATGTGATTTTGTGTCATTGGTTGAACATTTAGGTCATTTTCGTCCTCCCTAGGCTTATTCTAATCCAATTAGGGTTTTTAACCAATCTTGTGCATCCAATATGTGATTTTCTGTCATTGGTTAAACATTTAGGTCATTTTCGTCCTCCCTAGGCTTATTCTAATCCAATTAGGGTTTTTAACCAATCTTGTGCATCCAATATGTGATTTTGTGTCATTTTGTGTCATTGGTTGAACATTTAGGTCATTTTCGTCCTCCCTAGGCTTATTCTAATCCAATTAGGGTTTTTAACCAATCTTGTGCATCCAATATGTGATTTTGTGTCATTTTGTGTCATTGGTTGAACATTTAGGTCATTTTCGTCCTCCCTAGGCTTATTCTAATCCAATTAGGGTTTTTAACCTATCTTGTGCATCCAATATGTGATTTTGTGTCATTTTGTGTCATTGCTTGAACATTTAGGTCATTTTCGTCCTCCCTAGGCTTATTCTAATCCAATTAGGGTTTTTAACCAATCTTGTGCATCCAATATGTGATTTTGTGTCATTGGTTGAACATTTAGGTCATTTTTGTCCTCCCTAGTCTTATTCTAATCCAATTAAGGTTTTTAACCAATCTTGTGCATCCAATATGTGATTTTGTGTCATTGGTTGAACATTTAGGTCATTTTAGTCCTCCCTAGGCTTATTCTAATCCAATTAGGGTTTTTAACCAAACTTGTGAATCCAATATGTGATTTTGTGTCATTGGTTGAACATTTAGGTCATTTTCGTCCTCCCTAGGCTTATTCTAATCCAATTAGGGTTTTTAACCAATCTTGTGCATCCAATATGTGATTTTGTGTCATTTTGTGTCATTGGTTGAACATTTAGGTTATTTTCGTCCTCCCTAGGCTTATTCTAATCCAATTAAGGTTTTTAACCAATCTTGTGCATCCAATTTGTGATTTTGTGTCATTTTGTGTCATTGGTTGAACAATTAGGTCATTTTCGTCCTCCCTAGGCTTATTTTAATCCAATTAAGGTTTTTAACCAATCTTGAGCATCCAATATGTGATTTTGTGTCATTGGTTGAACATTTAGGTCATTTTCGTCCTCCCTAGGCTTATTCTAATCCAATTAGGGTTTTTAACCAATCATGTGCATCCAATATGTGATTTTGTGTCATTGGTTGAACATTTAGGTCATTTTCGTTCTCGCTAGGCTTTTTCTAATCCAATTAGGGTTTTTAACCAATCTTGTGCATCCAATATGTGATTTTGTGTCATTTTGTGTCATTGGTTGAACATTTAGGTCATTTTCGTCCTCCCTAGGCTTATTCTAATCCAATTAGGGTTTTTAACCAATCTTGTGCATCCAATATGTGATTTTGTGTCATTGGTTGAACATTTAGGTCATTTTTGTCCTCCCTAGGCTTATTCTAATCCAATTAGGGTTTTTAACCAATCTTGTGCGCCCAGTATGTGATTTTGTGTCATTTTGTGTCATTGGTTGAACATTTAGGTCATTTTCGTCCTCCCTAGTCTTATTCTAATCCAATTAGGGTTTTTAACCAATCATGTGCATCCTATATGTGATTTTGTGTCATTGGTTGAACATTTAGGTCATTTTCGTCCTCCTTAGGCTTATTCTAATCCAATTAGGTTTTTTAAACAATCTTGTGCATCCAATATGTGATTTTGTGTCATTTTGTGTCATTGGTTGAACATTTAGGTCATTTTCGTCCTCCTTAGGCTTATTCTAATCCAATTAGGGTTTTGAACCAATCTTGTGCATCCAATATGTGATTGTGTGTCATAGGTTGAACATTGAGGTCATTTTCGTCCTCCCTAGGCTTATTCTAATCCAATTAGGGTTTTTAACCAATCTTGTGCATCCAATATGTGATTTTGTGTCATTTTGTGTCATTGGTTGAACATTTGGGTCATTTTCATCCTCCCTAGGCTTATTCTAATTCAATTAGGGTTTTTAATCAATCTTGTGCATCTAGTATGTGATTTTGTGTCATTGGTTGAACATTTAGGTCGTTTTCATCCTCCCTAGGCTTATTCTAATCCAATTAGGGTTTTTAACCAATCTTGTTCATCCAATATCTGATTTTGTGTCATTTTGAGGCATTGGTTGAACATTTAGGTCATTCTCGTCCTCCCTAGGCTTATTCCAATCCAATTAGGGTTTTTAACCAATCTTGTGCATCCAATATGTGATTTTGTGTCATAGGTTGATTATTGAGGTCATTTTCGTCCTCCCTAGGCTTATTCTGATCCAATTAGGGTTTTTAACCAATCTTGTGCATCCAATATGGGATTTTGTGTCATTGGTTGAACATTTAGGTCATTTTCTTCCTCCCTAGGCTTATTCTAATCCAATTAGGGTTTTTAACCAATCTTGTGCATCCAATATGTGATTTTGTGTCATTGGTTGAACATTTAGGTCATTTTCGTCCTCCCTAGGCCTATTCTAATCCAATTAGGGTTTTTAACCAATCTTGTGCAACCAATATGTGATTTTGTGTCATTGGTTGAACATTTAGGTCATTTTCGTCCTCCCTAGGCTTATTCTAATCCAATTAGGGTTTTTAACCAATCTTGTGCATCCATTATGTGATTTTGTGTCATTTTGTGTCATTGGTTGAACATTTATGTCATTTTCGTCCTCCCTAGGATTATTCTAATCCAATCAGGGTTTTTAACCAATCTTGTGCATCCAATATGTGATTTTGTGATTGGTTGAACATTTAGGTCATTTTCGTCCTCCCTAGGCTTATTCTAATCCAATTAGGGTTTTCAACCAATCTTGTGCATCCAGTATGTGATTTCGTATCATTTTTTGTCATTGGTTGAACATTTAGGTCATTTTCGTCCTCCCTAGGCTTATTCTAATCCAATAAGGGTTTTTAATCAATCTTGTGCATCCAATATGTGATTTTGTGTCATTGGTTGAACATTTAGGTCATTTTCGTCCTCCCTAGGCTTATTCTAATCCAATTAGGGTTTTTAACCAATCTTGTGCATCCAATATGTGATTTTGTGTCATTGGTTGAACATTTAGGTCATTTTCGTCCTCCCTAGGCTTATTCTAATCCAATTAGGGTTTTTAACCAATCTTGTGCATCCAATATGTGATTTTGTGTCATTGGTTGAATATTTAGGTCATTTTCGTCCTCCCTAGGCTTATTCTAATCCAATTAGGGTTTTTAACCAATCTTGTGCACCCAATATGTGATTTTGTGTCATTTTGTGTCATTGGTTGAACATTTAGTTCATTTTTGTCCTCCCTAGGCTTATTCTAATCCAATTAGGGTTTTTAACCAATCTTGTGCATATAATAAGTGATTTTGTGTCATTGGTAATCCAATTAGGTCATTTTCATCCTCGCTAGGCTTATTCTAATCCAATTAGGGTTTTTAACCAATCTTGTGCATCCAATATGTGATTTTGTGTCATTTTGTGTCATTGGTTGAACATTTAGGTCATTTTCGTCCTCCCTAGGCTTATTCTAATCCAATTAGGGTTTTTAACCAATCTTGTGCATCCAATATGTGATTTTGTGTCTTTGGTTGAACATTTAGGTCATTTTCGTCCTCTCTAGGCTTATTCTAATCCAATTAGGGTTTTAGGGTTTTTAACCAATCTTGTGCATCCAATATGTGATTTTGTGTCATTTTATGTCATTGGTTGAACATTTAGGTCATTTTCGTCCTCCCTAGGCTTATTCTAATCCAATTAGGGTTTTAAACCAATCTTGTGCATATAATAAGTGATTTTGTGTCATTGGTAATCCAATTAGGTCATTTTCGTCCTCGCTAGGCTTATTCTAATCCAATTAGGGTTTTTAACCAATCTTGTTCATCCAATATGTGATTTTGTGTCATTGGTTGAACATTTAGGTCATTTTCGTCCTCCCTAGGCTTATTCTAATCCAATTAGGGTTTTTAACCAATCTTGTGCATCCAATATGTGATTTTGTGTCATTTTGTGTCATTGGTTGAACATTTAGGTCATTTTTGTCCTCCCTGGGCTTATTCTAATCCAATTAGGATTTTTAACCAATCTTGTGCATCCAATATGTGATTTTGTGTCATTGGTTGAACATTTAGGTCATTTTCGTCCTCCCTAGGCTTATTCTAATCCAATTAGGGTTTTTAACCAATCTTGTGCAACCAATATGTGATTTTGTGTCATTGGTTGAATATTTAGGTCATTTTCGTCCTCCCTAGGCTTATTCTAATCCAATTAGGGTATTTCACCAATCTTGTGCATCCAATATGTGATTTTGTGTCATTGGTTGAACATTTAGGTCATTTTCGTCCTCCCTAGGCTTATTCTAATCCAATTAGGGTTTTTAACCAATCTTGTGCATCCAATATGTGATTTTGTGTCATTGGTTGAACATTTAGGTCATTTTCGTCCTCCCAAGGTTTATTCTAATCCAATTAGGGTTTTTAACCAATCTTGTGCATCCAATATGTGATTTTGTGTCATTGGTTGAACATTTAGGTCATTTTCGTCCTCCCTAGGCTTATTCTAATCCAATTAGGGTTTTTAACAAATCTTGTGCATCCAATATGTGATTTTCTGTCATTTTGTGTCATTGGTTGAACATTTAGGTCATTTTCGTCCTCCCTAGGCTTATTATAATCCAATTAGGGTTTTTCACCAATCTTGTGCATCCAATATGTGATTTTGTGTCATTGGTTGAACATTTAGGTCATTTTCGTCCTCCCTAGGCTTATTCTAATCCAATTAGGGTTTTTAACCAATCTTGTGCATCCAATATGTGATTTTGTGTCATTTTGTGTCATTGGTTGAACATTTAGGTCATTTTCGTCCTCCCTAGGCTTATTCTAATCCAATTAACGTTTTTAACCAATCTTGTGCATCCAATATGTGATTTTGTGTCATTGGTTGAACATTTAGGTCATTTTCGTCCTCCCTAGGCTTATTCTAATCCAATTAGGGTTTTTAACCAATCTTGTGCATCCAATATGTGATTTTGTGTCATTGGTTGAACATTTAGGTCATTTTCGTCCCCCTTAGGCTTATTCTAATCCAATTAGGGTTTTTAACCAATCTTGTGCATCCAATATGTGATTTTGTGTCATTTTGTGTCATTGGTTGAACATTTAGGTCATTTTCGTCCTCCCTAGGCTTATTCTAATCCAATTAGGGTTTTTAACAAATCTTATGCATCCACTATGGGATTTTGTGTCATTGGTTGCACATTTAGGTCATTTTCGTGCTCCCTAGGCTTATTCTAATCCAATTAGGGTTTTTAACCAATCTTGTGCATATAATAAGTGATTTTGTGTCATTGGTATTCCAATTAGGTCATTTTCGTCCTCGCTAGGCTGATACTAATCCAATTAGGGTTTTTAACCAATCTTGTGCATCCAATATGTGATTTTGTGTCATTGGTTGAACATTTAGGTCATTTTCGTCCTCCCTAGGCTTATTCTAATCCAATTAGGGTTTTTAACCAATCTTGTGCATCCAATATGTGATTTTGTGTCATTGGTTGAACATTTAGGTCATTTTCGTCCTCCCTAGGCTTATTCTAATCCAATTAGGGTTTTTAACAAATCTTGTGCATCCAATAAGTGATTTTGTGTCATTTTGTGTCATTGGTTGAACATTTAGTTCATTTTCGTCCTCCCTAGGCTTATTCTAATCCAATTAGGGTTTTTAACAAATCTTGTGCATCCAATAAGTGATTTTGTGTCATTTTGTGTCATTGGTTGAACATTTAGGTCATTTTCGTCCTCCCTAGGCTTATTCTAATCCAATTAGGGGTTTTAACCAATCTTGTGCATCCAATATGTGATTTTGTGTCATTGGTTGAACATTTAGGTCATTTTTGTCCTCCCTAGGCTTATTCTAATCCAATTAGGGTTTTTAACCAATCTTGGGCATCCAATATGTGATTTTGTGTCATTGGTTGAACATTTAGGTCATTTTCGTCCTCGCTAGGCTTATTCTAATCCAATTAGGGTTTTTAACCAATCTTGTGCATCCAATATGTGATTTTGTGTCATTGGTTGAACATTTAGGTTATTTTCGTCCTCCCTAGGTTTATTCTAATCCAATTAGGGTTTTTAACCAATCTTGTGCATCCAATATGTGATTTTGTGTCATTGGTTGAACATTTAGGTCATTTTCGTCCTCCCTAGGCTTATTCTAATCCAATTAGGATTTTTAACCAATCTTGTGCATCCAATATGTGATTTTGTGTCATTTGATGAAAATTTAGGTCATTTTCGTCCTCCCTAGGCTTATTCTAATCCAATTAGCGTTTTTAACCAATCTCATGCATCCAATATGTGATTTTGTGTCATTTTGTGTCATTGGTTGAACATTTAGGTCATTTTCGTCCTCCCTAGGCTTATTCTAATCCAATTAGGGTTTTTAACCAATCTTGTGCATCCAATATGTGATTTTGTGTCATTGGTTGAACATTTAGGTCATTTTCGTCCTCCCTAGGCTTATTCTAATCCAATGAGGGTTTTTAACCAATCTTGTGCATCCAATATGTGATTTTGTGTCATTGGTTGAACATTTAGGTCATTTTCGTCCTCCCTAGGCTTATTCTAAT
Organism: Cicer yamashitae; assembly: GCA_037974755.1. NCBI lineage: Eukaryota > Viridiplantae > Streptophyta > Magnoliopsida > Fabales > Fabaceae > Cicer > Cicer yamashitae. Next base: position 4,862,733 of record JBBPBQ010000008.1, on the reverse strand, counting down.
CCAATTAGGGTTTTTAACCAATCTTGTGCATCCAATATGTGATTTTGTGTCATTTTGTGTCATTGGTTGAACATTTAGTTCATTTTTGTCCTCCCTAGGCTTATTCTAATCCAATTAGGGTTTTTAACTAATCTTGTGCATCCAATATGTGATTTTGTGTCATTGGTTGAACATTTAGGTCATTTTCGTCCTCCCTAGGCTTATTCTAATCCAATTAGGGTTTTTAACCAATCTTGTGCATCCAATATGTGATTTTGTGTCATTGGTTGAACATTTAGGTCATTTTTGTCCTCCCAAGGCTTATTCTAATCCAATTAGGGTTTTTAACCAATCTTGTGCATCCAATATGTGATTTTGTGTCATTGGTTGAACATTTAGGTCATTTTCGTCCTCCCTAGGCTTATTCTAATCCAATTAGGGTTTTTAACCAATCTTGTGCATCCAATATGTGATTTTTTGTCATTGGTTGAATATTTAGGTCATTTTTGTCCTCCCTAGGCTTATTCTAATCCAATTAGGGTTTTTAACCAATCTTGTGCATCCAATATGTGATTTTGTGTCATTGGTTGAACATTTAGGTCATTTTCGTCCTCCCTAGGCTTATTCTAATCCAATTAGGGTTTTTAACCAATCTTGTGCATCCAATATGTGATTTTGTGTCATTGGTTGAACATTTAGGTCATTTTCGTCCTCCCTAGGCTTATTCTAATCCAATTAGGGTTTTTAACCAATCTTGTGCATCCAATATGTCATTTTGTGTCATTGCTTGAACATTTAGGTCATTTTCGTCCTCCCTAGGCTTATTCTAATCCAATTAGGGTTTTTAACCAATCTTGTGCATCCAATATGTGATTTTGTGTCATTGGTCTAACATTTAGGTCATTTTTGTCCTCCCTAGGCTTATTCTAATCCAATTAGGGTTTTTAACCAATCTTGTGCATCCAATATGTGATTTTGTGTCATTCGTTGAACATTTAGGTCATTTTCGTCCTCCCTAGGCTTATTCTAATCCAATTAGGGTTTTTAACCAATCTTGTGCATCCAATATGTGATTTTGTGTTATTGGTTGAACATTTAGGTCATTTTCGTCCTCCCTAGGCTTATTCTAATCCAATTAGGGTTTTTAATTAATCTTGTGCATCCAATATCTGATTTTGTGTCATTGGTTGAACATTTAGGTCATTTTCGTCCTCCCTAGGCTTATTCTAATCCAATTAGGGTTTTTAACCAATCTTGTGCATCCAATATGTGATTTTGTGTCATTTTGTGTCATTGGTTGAACATTTAGGTCATTTTTGTCCTCCCTAGGCTTATTCTAATCCAATTAGGGTTTTTAAGCAATCTTTTGCATCCAATATGTGATTTTGTGTCATTTTGTATCATTGGTTGAACATTTAGGTCATTTTCGTCCTCCTTGGGCTTATTCTAATCCAATTAGGGTTTTTAACCAATCTTGTGCATCGAATATGTGATTTTGTGTCCTTTTGTGTCATTGGTTGAACATTTAGGTCATTTTCGTCCTCCCTAGGCTTATTCTAATCCAATTAAGGTTTTTAACCAATCTTGTGCATCCAATATGTGATTTTGTGTCATTTTGTGTCATTGGTTGAACATTTAGGTCATTTTCGTCCTCCCTAGGCTTATTCTAATCCAATTAGGGTTTTTAACCAATCTTGTGCATCCAATATGTGATTTTGTGTCATTGGTTGAACATTTAGGTCATTTTTGTCCTCCCTAGGCTTATTCTAATCCAATTAGGGTTTTTAACCAATCTTGTGCATCCAATATGTGATTTTGTGTCATTTTGTGTCATTGGTTGAACATTTAGGTCATTTTCGTCCTTGCTAGGCTTATTCTAATCCAATTAGGGTTTTTAACCAATCTTGTGCATCCAATATGTGATTTTGTGTCATTGGTTGAACATTTAGGTCATTTTCGTCCTCCCTAGGCTTATTCTAATCCAATTAGGGTTTTTAACCAATCTTGTGCATCCAATATGTGATTTTGTGTCATTTTGTGTCATTGCTTGAACATTTAGGTCATTTTCGCCCTCCCTAAGCTTATTCTAATCCAATTAGGGTTTTTAACCAATCTTGTGCATCCAATATGTGATTTTGTGTCATTGGTTGAACATTTAGGTCATTTTCGTCCTCCCTAGGCTTATTCTAATCCAATTAGGGTTTTTAACCAATCTTGTGCATCCAATATGTGATTTTGTGTCATTGGTTGAACATTTAGGTCATTTTGGTCCTCCCTAGGCTTATTCTAATCCAATTACGGTTTTTAACCAATCTTGTGCATCCAATATGTGATTTTGTGTCATTGGTTGAACATTTAGGTCATTTTCGTCCTCCCTAGGCTTATTCTAATCCAATTAGGGTTTTTAACCAATCTTGTGCATCCAATATGTGATTTTTTTATCATTTTGTGTTATTGGTTGAACATTTAGGTCATTTTCGTCCTCCCTAGGCTTATTCTAATCCAATTAGGGTTTTTAACCAATCTGCTGCATCCAATATGTGATTTTGTGTCATTGGTTGAACATTTAGGTCATTTTCGTCCTCCCTAGGCTTATTCTAATCCAATTAGGGTTTTTAACCAATCTTGTGCATCCAATATGTGATTTTGTGTCATTGGTTGAACATTTAGGTCATTTTCGTCCTCCCTAGGCTTATTCTAATCCAATTAGGGTTTTTAACCAATCTTGTGCATCCAATATGTGATTTTTTGTCATTGGTTGAATATTTAGGTCATTTTTGTCCTCCCTAGGCTTATTCTAATCCAATTAGGGTTTTTAACCAATCTTGTGCATCCAATATGTGATTTTGTGTCATTGGTTGAACATTTAGGTCATTTTCGTCCTCCCTAGGCTTATTCTAATCCAATTAGGGTTTTTAACCAATCTTGTGCATCCAATATGTGATTTTGTGTCATTGGTTGAACATTTAGGTCATTTTCGTCCTCCCTAGGCTTATTCTAATCCAATTAGGGTTTTTAACCAATCTTGTGCATCCAATATGTTATTTTGTGTCATTGGTTGAACATTTAGGTCATTTTCGTCGTCCCTAGGCTTATTCTAATCCAATTACGGTTTTTAACCAATCTTGTGCATCCAATATGTGATTTTGTGTCATTGGTTGAACATTTAGGTCATTTTCGTCCTCGCTAGGCTTATTCTAATCCAATTAGGGTTTTTAACCAATCTTGTGCATCCAATATGTGATTTTGTGTCATTGGTTGAACATTTAGGTTATATTCGTCCTCCCTAGGCTTATTCTAATCCAATTAGGGTTTTTAACCAATCTTGTGCATCCAATATGTGATTTTGTGTCATTGGTTGAACATTTAGGTCATTTTCGTCCTCCCTAGGCTTATTCTAATCCAATTAGGGTTTTTAACCAATCTTGTGCATCCAATATGTGATTTTGTGTGATTTTGTGTCATTGGTTGAACATTTAGGTCATTTTCGTCCTCCCTAGGCTTATTCTAATCTAATTAGGGTTTTTAACCAATCTTGTGCATCCAATATGTGATTTTGTGTCATTTTGTGTCATTGGTTAAACATTTAGATCGTTTTCGTCCTCCCTAGCCTTATTCTAATCCAATTAGGGTTTTTAACCAATCTTGTGCATCCAATATGTGATTTTGTGTCATTTTGTGTCGTTGATTGAACATTTAGGTCATTTTCGTCCTCCCTAGGCTTATTCTAATCCAATTAGGGTTTTTAACCAATCTTGTGCATCCAATATGTGATTTTGTGTCATTTTTTGTCATTGGTTGAACATTTAGGTCATTTTCGTCCTCGCTAGGCTAATTTTAATCCAATTATGGTTTTTAACCAATCTTGTGCATCCAATATGTGATTTTGTGTCATTTTGTGTCATTGGTTGTACATTTAGGTCATTTTCGTCCTCCCTAGGCTTATTCTAATCCAATTAGGGTTTTTAACCAATCTTGTGCATCCAATATGTGATTTTGTGTCATTTTGTGTCATTGGTTGAACATTTAGGTCATTTTTGTCCTCCCTAGGCTTATTCAAATCCAATTAGGGTTTTTAACCAATCTTGTGCGCCCAGTATGTGATTTTGTGTCATTTTGTGTCATTGGTTGAACATTTTGGTCATTTTCGTCCTCCCTAGTCTTATTCTAATCCAATTAGGGTTTTTAACCAATCATGTGCATCCTATATGTGATTTTTTGTCATTGGTTGAACATTTAGGTCATTTTCGTCCTCCTTAGGCTTATTCTAATCCAATTAGGTTTTTTAAACAATCTTGTGCATCCAATATGTGATTTTGTGTCATTTTGTGTCATTGGTTGAACATTTAGGTCATTTTCGTCCTCCTTAGGCTTATTCTAATCCAATTAGGGTTTTTAACCAATCTTGTGCATCCAATATGTGATTTTGTATCATTTTGTGTCATTGGTTGAACATTTAGGTCATTTTCGTCCTCCCTAGGCTTATTCTAATCCAATTAGTGTTTTTAACCAATCTTGTGCATCCAATATGTGATTTTGTGTCATTTTGTGTCATTGGTTGAACATTTAGGTCATTTTCGTCCTCCCTAGACTTATTCTAATCCAATTAGGGTTTTTAACCAATCTTGTGCATCCAATATGTGATTTTGTGTCATCAGTTGAACATTTAGGTCGTTTTCGTCTTCCCTAAGCTTATTCTAATCCGATTAGGGTTTTTATTCAATCTTTAGAATCCAATATGTGATTTTGTGTCATTGGTTGAACATTTAGGTCATTTTCGTCCTCCCTAGGCTTATTCTAATCCAATTAGGGTTTTTAACCAATCTTGTGCATCCAATATGTGATTTTGTGTCATTTTGTGTCATTGGTTGAACATTTAGGTCATTTTCGTCATCCCCAGGCTTATTTTAATCCAATTAGGGTTTTTAACCAATCTTGTGCATCCAATATGTGATTTTGTGTCCTTTTGTGTCATTGGTTGAACATTTAGGTGATTTTTGTCCTCCCTAGGCTTATTCTAATCCAATTCGGGTTTTTAACCAATCTTGTGCATCCAATATGTGATTTTGTGTCATTTTGTGTCATTCGTTGAACATTTAGGTCAATTTCGTCCTCCCTAGGCTTATTCTAATCCAATTAGGGTTTTTGACGAATCTTGTGCATCCAATATGTGATTTTGTGTCATTGGTTGAACATTTAGGTCATTTTCGTCCTCCCTAGGCTTATTCTAATCCAATTAGGGTTTTTAACCAATCTTGTGCATCCAATATGTGATTTTGTGTCATTGGTTGAACATTTAGGTCATTTTCGTCCTCCCTAGGCTTATTCTAATCCAATTAGGGTTTTTAACCAATCTTGTGCATCCAATATGTGATTTTGTGTCATTGGTTGAATATTTAGGTCATTTTCGTCCTCCCTAGGCTTATTCTAATCCAATTAGGGTTTTTAACCAATCTTGTGCACCCAATATGTGATTTTGTGTCATTTTGTGTCATTGGTTGAACATTTAGTTCATTTTTGTCCTCCCTAGGCTTATTCTAATCCAATTAGGGTTTTTAACCAATCTTGTGCATATAATAAGTGATTTTGTGTCATTGGTAATCCAATTAGGTCATTTTCATCCTCGCTAGGCTTATTCTAATCCAATTAGGGTTTTTAACCAATCTTGTGCATCCAATATGTGATTTTGTGTCATTTTGTGTCATTGGTTGAACATTTAGGTCATTTTCGTCCTCCCTAGGCTTATTCTAATCCAATTAGGGTTTTTAACCAATCTTGTGCATCCAATATGTGATTTTGTGTCTTTGGTTGAACATTTAGGTCATTTTCGTCCTCTCTAGGCTTATTCTAATCCAATTAGGGTTTTAGGGTTTTTAACCAATCTTGTGCATCCAATATGTGATTTTGTGTCATTTTATGTCATTGGTTGAACATTTAGGTCATTTTCGTCCTCCCTAGGCTTATTCTAATCCAATTAGGGTTTTAAACCAATCTTGTGCATATAATAAGTGATTTTGTGTCATTGGTAATCCAATTAGGTCATTTTCGTCCTCCCTAGGCTTATTCTAATCCAATTAGGGTTTTTAACCAATCTTGTGCATCCTATATGTGATTTTGTGTCATTGGTTGAACATTTACGTCATTTTTGTCCTCCCTAGGCTTATTCTAATCCAATTAGGGTTTTTAACCAATCTTGTGCATCCAATATGTGATTTTGTGTCATTTTGTGTCATTGGTTGAACATTTAGGTCATTTTCGTCCTCCCTATACTTATTCTAATCCAATTAGGGTTTTTAACCAATCTTGTGCATCCAATATGTGATTTTGTGTCATTGGTTGAACATTTAGGTCATTTTCGTCCTCCCTAGGCTTATTCTAATCCAATTAGGGTTTTAACCAATCTTGTGCATCCAATATGTGATTTTGTATCATTTTGTGTCATTGGTTGAACATTTAGGTCATCTTCGTCCTCCCTAGGCTTATTCTAATCCAATTAGGGTTTTTAACCAATCTTGTGCATCCAATATGTGATTTTGTGTCATTGGTTGAACATTTAGGTCATTTTCGTCCTCCCTAGGCTTATTCTAATCCAATTAGGGTTTTTAACCAATCTTGTGCATCCAATATGTGATTTTGTGTAATTTTGTGTCATTGGTTGAACATTTAGTTCATTTTCGTCCTCCCTAGGCTTATTCTAATCCAATTAGGGTTTTTAACCAATCTTGTGCATCCAATATGTGATTTTGTGTCATTTTGTGTCATTGGTTGAACATTTAGGTCATTTTCGTCCTCCCTAGGCTTATTCTAATCCAATTAGGGTTTTTAACCAATCTTGTGCATCCAGTATGTGATTTTGTGTCATTGATTGAACATTTAGGTCATTTTCGTCCTCCCTAGGCTTATTCTAATCCAAATAGGGTTTTTAATCAATCTTGTGCATCCAATATGTGATTTTGTGTCATTGGTTGAACATTTAGGTCATTTTCGTCCTCCCTAGGCTTATTCTAATCCAATTAGGGTTTTTAACCAATCTTGTGCATCCAATATGTGATTTTGTGTCATTGGTTGAACATTTAGGTCATTTTCGTCCTCCCTAGGCTTATTCTAATCCAATTAGGGTTTTTAACCAATCTTGTGCATCCAATATGTGATTTTCTGTCATTTTGTGTCATTGGTTGAACATTTATGTCATTTTCGTCCTCCCCAGGCTTACTCTAATCAAATTAGGGTTTTTAACCAATCTTGTGCATCCAATATGTGATTTTGTGTCATTGGTTGAACATTTAGGTCATTTTCGTCCTCCCTAGGCTTATTCTAATCCAATTAGGGTTTTTAACCAATCTTGTGCATCCAATATGTGATTTTGTGTCATTGGTTGAACATTTAGGTCATTTTCGTCCTCTCTAGGGTTTTTCTATTCCAATTAGGGTTTTTAACCAATCTTGTGCATCCAATATGTGATTTTGTGTCATTTTGTGTCATTGGTTGAACATTTAGGTCATTTTCGTCCTCCGAAGGCTTATTCTCATCCAATTAGGGTTTTTAAACAATTTTGTGCATCGAATATGTGATTTTGTGTCATTGGTTGCGCATTTAGATCATTTTCGTCCTCCCTAGGCTTATTCTAATCCAATTAGGGTTTTTAACCAATCTTGTGCATCCAATATGTGATTTGGTGTCATTTTGTGTCATTGGTTGAACATTTAGGTCATTTTCGTCCTCCCTAGGCTTATTCTAATCCAATTAGGGTTTTTAACCAAACTTGTGCATCCAATATGTGATTTTGTGTCATTTTGTGTCGTTGGTTGAACATTTAGGTCATTTTCGTCCTCCCTAGGCTTATCCTAATCCGATTAGGGTTTTTAACCAATCTTGTGCATCCAATATGTGATTTTGTGTCATTGGTTGAACATTTAGGTCATTTTCGTCCTCCCTAGGCTTATTCTAATCCAATTAGGGTTTTTAACCAATCTTGTGCATCCAATATGTGATTTTGTGTCATTGGTTGAACATTTAAGTCATTTTCATCCTCCAAAGGCTTATTCTAATCCAATTAGGGTTTTTAATCAATCTTGTGCATCCAATATGTGATTTTGTGTCATTGGTTGAACATTTAGGTCATTTTCGTCCTCCCTAGGCTTATTCTAATCCAATTAGGGTTTTTAACCAATCTTGTGCATCCAATATGTGATTTTGTGTCATTGGTTGAACATTTAGGTCATTTTCGTCCCCCCTAGGCTTATTCTAATCCAATTAGGGTTTTTAACCAATCTTGTGCATCCAATATGTGATTTTGTGTCATTGGTTGAACATTTAGGTCATTTTCGTCCTCCCTAGGCTTATTCTAATCCAATTAGGGTTTTTAACCAATCTTGTGCATCCAATATGTGATTTTGTGTCATTGGTTGAACATTTAGGTCATTTTCGTCCTCCCTAGGCTTATTCTAATCCAATTAGGGTTTTTAACCAATCTTGTGCATCCAAATGTGATTTTGTGTCATTTTGTGTCATTGGTTGAACATTTAGGTCATTTTCATCCTCCCTAGGCTTATTCTAATCCAATTAGGGTTTTTAACCAATCTTGTGCATCCAATATGTGATTTTGTGTCATTAGTTGAACATTTAGGTCATTTTCGTCCTCCCTAGGCTTATTCTAATCCAATTAGGGTTTTTAACCCATCTTGTGCATCCAATATCTGATTTTTTATCATTTTGTGTTATTGGTTGAACATTTAGGTCATTTTTGTCCTTCCTAGGCTTATTCTAATCCAATTAGGGTTTTTAACCAATCTTGTGCATCCAATATGGGATTTTGTGTCATTGGTTGAACATTTAGGTCATTTTCTTCCTCCCTAGGCTTATTCTAATCCAATTAGGGTTTTTAACCAATCTTGTGCATCCAATATGTGATTTTGTGTCATTTTGTGTCATTGGTTGAACATTTAAGTCATTTTCATCCTTCCTAGGCTTATTCTAATCCAATTAGGGTTTTTAGCCAATCTTGTGCATCCAATATGTGATTTTGTGTCATTGGTTGAACATTTAGGTCATTTTCATCCTCCCTAGGCATATTCTAATCCAATTAGGGTTTTTAACCAATCTTGTGCATCCTATATGTGATTTTGTGTCATTGGTTGAACATTTAGGTCATTTTCATCCTCCTTAGGCTTATTCTAATCCAATTAGTGTTTTTAACCAATCTTGTGCATCCAATATGGATTTTGTGTCATTTTGTGTCATTGGTTGAACATTTAGGTCATTTCCGTCCTCCCTAGGCTTTTTCTAATCCAATTAGGGTTTTTAACCAATCTTGTGCATCCAATATGTGATTTTGTGTCATTGGTTGAACATTTAGGTCATTTTCGTCCTCCCTAGGCTTATTCTAATCCAATTAGGGTTTTAACCAATCTTGTGCATCCAATATGTGATTTTGTATCATTTTGTGTCATTGGTTGAACATTTAGGTCATTTTCGTCGTCCCTAGGCTTATTCTAATCCAATTAGGGTTTTTAACCAATCTTGTGCATCCAATATGTGATTTTGTGTCATTGGTTGAACATTTAGGTCATTTTTGTCGTCCCTAGGCTTATTCTAATCCAATTAGGGTTTTTAACCAATCTTGTGCATCCAATATGTGATTTTGTGTCATTGGTTGAACATTTAGGTCATTTTCGTCCTCCCTAGGCTTATTCTAATCAAATTAGGGTTTTTAACTAATCTTGTGCATCCAATATGTCATTTTGTGTCATTTTGTGTCATTGGTTGAACATTTAGGTCATTTTCGTCCTCCCTAGGCTTATTCTAATCCAATTAGGGTTTTTAACCAATCTTGTGCATCCAATATGTGATTTTGTGTCATTGGTTGAACATTTAGGTCATTTTCGTCGTCCTTAGGCTAATTATAATCCAATTAGGGTTTTTAACCAACCTTGTGCATCCAATATGTGATTTTGTGTCATTGGTTGAAAATTTAGGTCATTTTCGTCTTCCCTAGGCTTATTCTAATGCAATTAGGGTTTTTAACCAATCTTGTGCTTCCAATATGTGATTTTGTGTCATTTTGTGTCATTGGTTCAACATTTAGGTCATTTTCGTCCTCCCTAGGCTTATTCTAATCCAATTAGGGTTTTTTACCAATCTTGTGCATACAATATGTCATTTTGTGTCATTGGTTGAACATTTAGGTCATTTTCGTCCTCCCTAGGCTTATTCTAATCCAATTAGGGTTTTTAACCAATCTTGTGCATCCTATATGTGATTTTGTGTCATCGGTTGAACATTTAGGTCATTTTCGTCCTCCCTAGGCTTATTCTAATCCAATTAGGGTTTTTAACCAATCTTGTGCATCTAATAAATGATTTTGTGTCATTGGTTGAACATTTAGGTCATTTTCGTCCTCCCTAGGCTTATTCTAATCCAATTACGGTTTTTAACCAATCTTGTGCATCCAATATGTGATTTTGTGTCATTTTGTGTCATTGGTTGAACATTTAGGTAATTTTTGTCCTCCCTAGGCTTATTCTAATCCAATTAGGGTTTTTAACCAATCTTGTGCATCCAATATGTGATTTTGTGTCATTTTGTGTCATTGGTTGAACATTTAGGTCATTTTCGTCCTCCCTAGGCTTATTCTAATCCAATTAGGGTTTTTAACCAATCTTGTGCATATGATAAGTGATTTTATGTCATTGGTAATCCAATTAGGTCATTTTCGTCCTCCCTAGGCTTATTACAATCCAATTAGGGTTTTTAACCAATCTTGTGCATCCAATATGTGATTTTGTGTCATTTTGTGTCATTGGTTGAACATTTAGGTCATTTTCGTCCTCCCTAGGCTTATTCTAATCCAATTAGGGTTTTTAACCAATCTTGTGCATCCAATATGTGATTTTGTGTCATTATGTGTCATTGGTTGAACATTTAGGTCATTTTGGTCCTCCCTAGGCATATTCTAATCCAATTAGGGTTTTTAACCAATCTTGTGCATCCAATATGTGATTTTGTGTCATTTTGTGTCATTGGTTGAACATTTAGGTCATTTTCGTCCTCCCTAGGCTTATTCTAATCCAATTAGGGTTTTTAACCAATCTTGTGCATCCAATATGTGATTTTGTGTCATCTTGTGTCATTGGTTGAACATTTAGGTCATTTTCGTCCTTCCTAGGCTTATTCTAATCCAATTAGGGTTTTTAACCAATCTTGTGCATCCAATATGTGATTTTGTGTCATTGGTTGAACATTTAGGTCATTTTCGTCCTCCCTAGGCTTATTCTAATCCAATTAGGGTTTTTAACCAATCTTGTGCATCCAATATGTGATTTTGTGTCATTGGTTGAACATTTAGGTCATTTTCGTCCTCCATAGGCTTATTTTAATCGAATTAGGGTTTTTAACCAATCTTGTGCATCCAATATGTGATTTTGTGTCATTTTGTGTCATTGGTTGAACATTTAGGTCATTTTTGTCCTCCCTAGGCTTATTCTAATCCAATTAGGGTTTTTAACCAATCTTGTGCATCCAATATCTGATTTTGTGTCATTTTGTGCCATTGGTTGAACATTTAGGTCATTTTCGTCCTCCCTAGGCTTATTCTTTTCAATTTAGGTTTTTTAACCAATCTTGTGCATCCAATATGTGATTTTGTGTCATTTTGTGTCATTGGTTGAACATTTAGGTCATTTTCGTCCTCCCTAGGCTTATTCTAATCCAATTACGGTTTTTAACCAATCTTGTGCATCCGATATGTGATTTTGTGTCATTGGTTGAACATTTAGGTCATTTTCGTCCTCCCGAGGCTTATTCTAATCCAATTAGGGTTTTTAACCAATCTAGTGCATGCAATATGTGATTTTGTGTCATTTTGTGTCATTGGTTAAACATTTAAGTCATTTTCGTCCTCCCTAGGCTTATTCTAATCCAATTAGGGTTTTTAACCAATCTTGTGCATCCAATATATGATTTTGTGACATTGGTTGAACATTTAGGTCATTTTCGTCCTCCCTAGGCTTATTCTAATCCAATTAGGGTTTTTAACCAATCTTGTGCATCCAATATGTGATTTTGTGTCATTTTGTGTCATTGGTTGAACATTTAGGTCATTTTTGCCTCCCTAGGCTTTTTCTAATACAATTACGGTTTGTAACCAATCTTGTGCATCCAATATGTGATTTTGTGTCATTGGTTGAACATTTAGGTCATTTTCGTCCTCCCTAGGCTTATTCTAATCCAATTAGGGTTTTTAACCAATCTTGTGCATCCAATATGTGATTTTGTGTCATTTTGTGTCATTTGTTGAACATTTAGGTCATTTTCGTCCTCCCTAGGCTTATTCTAATCGAATTAGGGTTTTTAACCAATCTTGTGCATCCAATACGTGATTTTGTGTCATTTTGTGTCATTTGTTGCACATTTAGGTCATTTTCGTCCTCCGTAGGCTTATTCTACTCCAATTAGGGTTTTTAACCAATCTTGTGCATCCAATATCTGATTTTCTGTCATTTTGTGTCATTGGTTGGACATTTAGGTCATTTTCATCCTCCATAGGCTTATTCTAATCCAATTATGGTTTATAACCAATCTTGTGCATCCAATATGTGATTTTGTGTCATTGGTTGAACATTTAGGTCATTTTCGTCCTCCCTAGGCTTATTCTAATCCAATTAGGGTTTTTAACCAATCTTGTGCATCCAATATGTGATTTTGTGTCATTTTGTGTCATTGGTTGAACATTTAGGTCATTTTCGTCCTCCCTAGACTTATTCTAATCCAATTATGGTTTTTAACCAATCATGTGCATCCAATATGTGATTTTGTGTCATTTTGTGTTATTGGTTGATCATTTAGGTCATTTTCGTCCTCCCTAGGCTTATTCTAATCCAATTAGGGTTTTTAACCAATCTTGTGCATCCAATATGTGATTTTGTGTCATTGGTTGAACTTTTAGGTCAATTTCGTCCTCCCTAGGCTTATTCTAATCCAATTAGGGTTTTTAACCAATCTTGTGCATCCAATATGTGATTTTGTGTCATTGGTTGAACATTTAGGTCATTTTCGTCCTCCCTAGGCTTATTCTAATCCAATTAGGGTTTTTAACCAATCTTGTGCATCCAATATGTGATTTTGTGTCATTGGTTGAACATTGAGGTCATTTTCGTCCTCCCTAGGCTTATTCTAATCCAATTAGGGTTTTTAACCAAACTTGTGCATCCAATATGGGATTTTGTGTCATTGGTTGAACATTTAGGTCATTTTCGTCCTCCCTAGTCTTATTCTAATCCAATTAGGGTTTTTAACCAATCTTGTGCATCCTATATGTGATTTTGTGTCATTGGTTGACCATTTAGGTCATTTTCGTCCTCCCTAGGGTTATTCTAATCCAATTAGGGTTTTTAACCAATCTTGTGCATCCAATATGTGATTTTGTGTCATTTTGTGTCATAGGTTGAACATTGAGGTCATTTTCGTCCTCCCTAGGCTTATTCTAATCCAATTAGGGTTTTTAACCAATCTTGTGCATCCAATATGTGATTTTGTGTCATTTTGTGTCATTGGTTGAACATTTGGGTCATTTTCATCCTCCCTAGGCTTATTCTAATTCAATTAGGGTTTTTAATCAATCTTGTGCATCTAGTATGTGATTTTGTGTCATTGGTTGAACATTTAGGTCGTTTTCATCCTCCCTAGGCTTATTCTAATCCAATTAGGGTTTTTAACCAATCTTGTTCATCCAATATCTGATTTTGTGTCATTTTGAGGCATTGGTTGAACATTTAGGTCATTCTCGTCCTCCCTAGGCTTATTCCAATCCAATTAGGGTTTTTAACCAATCTTGTGCATCCAATATGTGATTTTGTGTCATAGGTTGATTATTGAGGTCATTTTCGTCCTCCCTAGGCTTATTCTGATCCAATTAGTGTTTTTAACCAATCTTGTGCATCCAATATGGGATTTTGTGTCATTGGTTGAACATTTAGGTCATTTTCTTCCTCCCTAGGCTTATTCTAATCCAATTAGGGTTTTTAACCAATCTTGTGTATCCAATATGTGATTTTGTGTCATTTTGTGTCATTGGTTGAACATTTAAGTCATTTTCATCCTTCCTAGGCTTATTCTAATCCAATTAGGGTTTTTAGCCAATCTTGTGCATCCAATATGTGATTTTGTGTCATTGGTTGAACATTTAGGTCATTTTCATCCTCCCTAGGCATATTCTAATCCAATTAGGGTTTTTAACCAATCTTGTGCATCCTATATGTGATTTTGTGTCATTGGTTGAACATTTAGGTCATTTTCATCCTCCTTAGGCTTATTCTAATCCAATTAGTGTTTTTAACCAATCTTGTGCATCCAATATGGATTTTGTGTCATTTTGTGTCATTGGTTGAACATTTAGGTCATTTCCGTCCTCCCTAGGCTTTTTCTAATCCAATTAGGGTTTTTAACCAATCTTGTGCATCCAATATGTGATTTTGTGTCATTGGTTGAACATTTAGGTCATTTTCGTCCTCCCTAGGCTTATTCTAATCCAATTAGGGTTTTTAACCAATCTTGTGCATCCAATATGTGATTTTGTGTCATTTTGTGTCATTGGTTGAACATTTAAGTCATTTTCGTCCTCCATAGACTTATTCTAATCCAATTAGGGTTTTTAACCAATCTTGTGCATCCAATATGTGATTTTGTGTCATTGGTTGAACATTTAGGTCATTTTCGTCCTCCCTAGGCTTATTCTAATCCAATTAGGGTTTTTAACCAATCTTGTGCATCCAATATGTGATTTTGTGTCATTTTGTGTCATTGGCTAAACTTTTAGTTCATTTTCGTCCTCCTAGGCTTATTCTAATCCAATTAGGGTTTTTAACCAATCTTGTGCATCCAATATGTGATTTTGTGTCATTTTGTGTCATTGGTTGAACATTTAGGTCATTTTCGTCCTCCCTAGGCTTATTCTAATCCAATTAGGGTTTTTAACCAATCTTGTGCATCCAATATGTGATTTTGTGTCATTTTGTGTCATTGGTTGAACATTTAGGTCATTTTCGTCCTCCCTAGGCTTATTCTAATCCAATTAGGGTTTTTAACCAATCTTGTGCATCCAATATGTAATTTTGGGTCATTTTGTGTCATTGGTTGAACATTTAGGTCATTTTCGTCCTCCCTTGGCTTATTCCAATCCAATTAGGGTTTTTAACCTATCTTGTGCATCCAATATGTGATTTTGTGTCATTGGTTGAACATTTAGGTCATTTTCGTCCTCCCTAGGCTTATTCTAATCCAATTAGGGTTTTTAACCAATCTTGTGCATCCAATATGTGATTTTGTGTCATTGGTTTAACATTTAGGTCATTTTCGTCCTCCCTAGAGCTATTCTAATCCAATTAGTGTTTTTAACCAATCTTGTGCAGCCAATATGTGATTTTGTGTCATTGGTTGATCATTTAGGTCATTTTCGTCCTCCCTAGGCTTATTCTAATCCAATTAGGGTTTTTAACCAATCTTGTGCATCCAATATGTGATTTTGTGTCATTTTGTGTCATTGGTTGAACATTTAGGTCATTTTCGTCCTCCCTAGGCCTATTCTAATCTAATTAAGGTCTTTAACCAATCTTGTGCATCCAATATGTGATTTTGTGTCATTGGTTGAACATTTAGGTCATTTTCGTCCTCCCTAGGCTTATTCTAATCCAATTAGGGTTTTTAACCAATCTTGTGCATCCAATATGTGATTTTGTGTCATTTTGTGTCATTGGTTGAACATTTAGGTCATTTTCGTCCTCCCTAGACTTATTCTAATCCAATTATGGTTTTTAACCAATCATGTGCATCCAATATGTGATTTTGTGTCATTTTGTGTTATTGGTTGATCATTTAGGTCATTTTCGTCCTCCCTAGGCTTATTCTAATCCAATTAGGGTTTTTAACCAATCTTGTGCATCCAATATGTGATTTTGTGTCATTGGTTGAACTTTTAGGTCAATTTCGTCCTCCCTAGGCTTATTCTAATCCAATTAGGGTTTTTAACCAATCTTGTGCATCCAATATGTGATTTTGTGTCATTGGTTGAACATTTAGGTCATTTTCGTCCTCCCTAGGCTTATTCTAATCCAATTAGGGTTTTTAACCAATCTTGTGCATCCAATATGTGATTTTGTGTCATCAGTTGAACATTTTGGTCATTTTCGTCCTCCCTAGGCTTATTCTAATCCAATTAGGGTTTTTAACCAATCTTGTGCATCCAATATGTGATTTTGTGTCATTTTGTGTCATCGGTTGAACATTTAGGTCATTTTTCGTCCTCCCTAGGCTTATTCTAATCCAATTAGGGTTTTTAACCAATCTTGTGCATCTAATATGTGATTTTGTGTCATTTTGTGTCATCGGTTGAACATGTTGGTCATTTTCGTCCTCCCTAGGCTTATTCTAATCCAATTAGGGTTTTTAACCAATCTTGTGCATCCAATATGTGATTTTGTGTCATTGGTTGAACATTTAGGTCATTTTCGTCCTCCCTAGGCTTATTCTAATCCAATTAGGGTTTTTAACCAATCTTGTGCATCCAATATGTGATTTTGTGTCATTTTGTGTCATTGGTTGAACATTTAGGTCATTTTCGTCCTCCCTAGGCTTATTCTAATCCAATTAGCGTATTTAACCAATCTTGTGCATCCAATATGTGATTGTGTCATTGGTTGAACATTTAGGTCATTTTCGTCCTCCCTAGGCTTATTCTAATCCAATTAGGGTTTTTAACCAATCTTGTGCATCCAATATGTGATTTTGTGTCATTTTGTGTCATTGGTTAAACATTTAGGTCATATTCGTCCTCCCTAGGCTTATTCTAATCCAATTAGGGTTTTTAACCAATCTTGTGCATCCAATATGTGATTTTGTGTCATTGGTTGAACATTTAGGTCATTTTCGTCCTCCCTAGGCTTATTCTAATCCAATTAGGGTTTTTAACCAATCTTGTGCATCCAATATGTGATTTTGTGTCATTGGTTGAACATTTAGGCCATTTTCGTCCTCCTTGGGCTTATTCTAATCCAATTAGGGTTTTTAACCAATCTTGTGCATCCAATATGTGATTTTGTGTCATTGGTTGAACATTTAGGTCATTTTCCCCTAGGCTTATTCTAATCCAATTAGGGTTTTAAACCAATCTTGTGCATCCAATATGTGATTTTGTGTCATTTTGTGTCATTGGTTGCACATTAAGGTCATTTTCGTCCTCCCTAGGCTTATTCTAATCCAATTAGGGTTTTTAACCAATCTTGAGCATCCAATATGTGATTTTGTGTCATTTTGTGTCATTGGTTGAACATTTAGGTCATTTTCGTCCTCCCTAGGCTTATTCTAATCAAATTAGGGTTTTTAAGCAATCTTGTGCATCCAATATGTTATTTTGTGTCATTGGTTGAACATTTTGTTCATTTTCGCCCACCCTAGGCTTATTCTAATCCAATTAGGGTTTTCAACAAATCTTGTGCATCCAATATGTGATTTTGTGTCATTGGTTGAAAATTTAGGTCATTTTCGTCCTCCCTACGCTTATTCTAATCCAATTAGGGTTTTTAACCAATCTTGTGCATCCAATATGTGATTTTGTGTCATTTTGTGTCATTGGTTGAACATTTAGGTTATTTTCGTCCTCCCTAGACTTATTCTAATCCAATTAGGGTTTTTAACCAATCTTGTGCATCCAATATGTGATTTTGTGTCATTTTGTGTCATTGGTTGAACATTAAGGTCATTTTCGTCCTCCCTAGGCTTATTCTAATCCAATTAGGGTTTTTAACCAATCTTGTGCATCCAATATGTGATTTTGTGTCATTGGTTGAACATTTAGGTCATTTTCGTCCTCCCTAGGCTCTTTTTAATCCAATTAGGGTTTTTATCCAATCTTGTGCATCCAATATGTGATTTTGTGTCATTGGTTGAACATTTAGGTCATTTTCGTCCTCCCTAGGCTTATTCTAATCCAATTAGGGTTTTTAACCAATCTTGTGCATCCAATATGTGATTTTGTGTCATTTTGTGTCATTGGTTGAACATTTAGGTCATTATCGTCCTCCTTAGGCTTATTCTAATCGAGTTAGGGTTTTTAACCAATCTTGTGCATCCAATATGTGATTTTGTGTCATTTTGTGTCATTGGTTGAACATTTAGGTCATTTTCGTCCTCCCTAGGCTTATTCTAATCCAATTAAAGTTGTTAACCAATCTTGTGCATCCAATATGTGATTTTGTGTCATTTTGTGTCATTGGTTGAACATTTAGGTCATTTTCGTCCTCCCTAGGGTTATTCTAATCCAATTAGGGTTTTTAACCAATCTTGTGCATCCAATATGTGATTTTGTGTCATTTTGTGTCATTGGTTGAACATTTAGGTCATTTTCGTCCTCCCTAGGCTTATTCTAATCCAATTACGGTTTTTAACCAATCTTGTGCATCCAATATGTGAGTTTGTGTCAATGGTTGAACATTTAGGTCATTTTCGTCCTCCCTAGGCTTATTCTAATCCAATTAGGGTTTTTAACCATCTTGTGCATCCAATATGTGATTTTGTGTCATTTTGTGTCATTGGTTAAACATTTAGGTCATTTTCGTCCTCCTTAGGCTTATTCTAATCCAATTACGGTTTTTAACCATTCTTGTGCATCCAATATGTGATTTTGTGTCATTGGTTGAACATTTAGGTCATTTTCGTCCTCCCTAGGCTTATTCTAATCCAATTAGGGTTTTTAACCAATCTTGTGCATCCAATATGTGATTTTGTGTCATTTTGTGTCATTGGTTGAACATTTAGGTCATTTTCGTCCTCCCTAGGCTTATTCTAATCCAATTAACGTTTTTAACCAATCTTGTGCATCCAATATGTGATTTTGTGTCATTGGTTGAACATTTAGGTCATTTTCGTCCTCCCTAGGCTTATTCTAATCCAATTAGGGTTTTTAACCAATCTTGTGCATCCAATATGTGATTTTGTGTCATTGGTTGAACATTTAGGTCATTTTCGTCCTCCCTAGGATTATTTTAATCCAATTAGGGTTTTTAACCAATCTTGTGCATCCAATATGTGATTTTGTGTCATTTTGTGTCATTCGATGAACATTTAGGTCATTATCATCCTCCCTAGGCTTATTCTAATCCAATTAGGGTTTTTCACCAATCTTGTGCATCCAATATGTGATTTTGTGTCATTGGTTGAACATTTAGGTCATTTTCGTCCTCCCTAGGCTTATTCTAATCCAATTAGGGTTTTTAACCAATCTTGTGCATCCAATATGTGATTTTGTGTCATTGGTTGAACATTTAGGTCATTTTCGTCCTCCCTAGGCTTATTCTAATCCAATTAGGGTTTTTAACCAATCTTGTGCATCCAATATGTGATTTTGTGTCATTTTGTGTCATTGGTTGAACATTTAGGTCATTTTCGTCCTCCCTAGACTTATTCTAATCCAATTATGGTTTTTAACCAATCATGTGCATCCAATATGTGATTTTGTGTCATTTTGTGTTATTGGTTGATCATTTAGGTCATTTTCGTCCTCCCTAGGCTTATTCTAATCCAATTAGGGTTTTTAACCAATCTTGTGCATCCAATATGTGATTTTGTGTCATTGGTTGAACTTTTAGGTCAATTTCGTCCTCCCTAGGCTTATTCTAATCCAATTAGGGTTTTTAACCAATCTTGTGCATCCAATATGTGATTTTGTGTCATTGGTTGAACATTTAGGTCATTTTCGTCCTCCCTAGGCTTATTCTAATCCAATTAGGGTTTTTAACCAATCTTGTGCATCCAATATGTGATTTTGTGTTATTTTTTGTCATTGGTTGAACATTTAGGTCATTTTCGTTCTCCCTAGGCTTATTCTAATCCAATTAGGGTTTTTATCCAATCTTGTGCATCCAATATGTGATTTTGTGTCATTGGTTGAACATTTAGGTCATTTTCGTCCTCCCTAGGCTTATTCTAATCCAATTAGGGTTTTTAACGAATCTTGTGCATCCAATATGTGATTTTGTGTCATTTGTTGACCATTTAGGTCATATTCGTCCTCCCCAGGCTTATTCTAATCCAATTAGGGTTTTTAACCAATCTTGTGCATCTAATTAGTGATTTTGTGTCATTGGTTGATTATTTAGGTCATTTTCGTCATCCCTAGGCTTATTCTAATCCAATTAGGGTTTTTAACCAATCTTGTGCATCACATATGTGATTTTGTCTCATTGGTTGAACATTTAGGTCATTTTCGTCCTCCCTAGGATTATTCTAATCCAATTAGGGTTTTTAACCAATCTTGTGCATCCAATTTGTGATTTTGTGTCATTGGTTGAACATTTAGGTCATTTTTGTCATCCTTGGACTTATTCTTATCCAATTAGGGTTTTTAACCAATCTTGTGCATCACATATGTGATTTTGTCTCATTGGTTGAACATTTAGGTCATTTTCGTCCTCCCTAGGCTTATTCAAATCCATTTAGGGTTTTTAGCAAATCTTGTGCATCCAATAAGTGATTTTGCTTCATTGGTTCAACATTTAGGTCATTTTCGTCCTCCCTAGGCTTATTCTAATCTAATTAGGGTTTTTAACCAATCTTGTGCATCGAATATGTGATTTTGTGTCATTGGTTGAACATTTAGTTCATTTTCGTCATCCTTCGACTTATTCTAATCCAATTAGGATTTTTTAACCAATCTTGTGTATCAAATTAGTGATTTTGTGTCATTTGTTGAACATTTAGGTTATTTTCGTCCTCCCTAAGCTTATTGTGATTCAATTAGGGTTTTTAACCAATCTTGTGCATCCAATATGTGATTTTGTGTCCTTTGTTGAACATTTAAGTAATTTTCGTCCTCCCTAGGATTATTC
The DNA here is from genome assembly GCA_037974755.1 of Cicer yamashitae. NCBI lineage: Eukaryota > Viridiplantae > Streptophyta > Magnoliopsida > Fabales > Fabaceae > Cicer > Cicer yamashitae. The sequence goes on along the minus strand of JBBPBQ010000008.1, from coordinate 4,841,881 downwards.
TAATCCAATTAGGATTTTTAACCAATCTTGTGCATCCAATTAGAGATTTTGTGTCATTGGTTGAACATTTAGGTCATTTTCATCCTCCCAAGGTTTATTCTAATCCAATTAGGGTTTTTAACCAATCTTGTGCATCCAATATGTGATTTAGTGTCATTGGTTGAACATTTAGGTCATTTTCGTCCTGCAAAGGCTTATTCTAATCGAATTAGGGTTTTTAACCAATCTTGTGCATCCAATATGTGATTTTGTGTCATTGGTTGAACATTTAGGTTATTTTCGTCCTCCAAAGGCTTATTCTGATCCAATTAGGGTTTTTAACCAATCTTGTGCATCCAATATGTGATTTTGTGTCATTGGTTGAACATTTAGGTCATTTTCGTCCTCCCTAGGCTTATTCTAATCCAATTAGGGTTTTTAACCAATCTTGTGCATCCAATATGTGATTTTGTGTCATTTGTTGAACATTTAGGTCATTTGCGTCCTCCCTAGGTCTATTCTAATCCAATTAGGATTTTTAACCAATCTTGTGCATCCAATATGTGATTTTGTGTCATTGGTTGAACATTTAGGTCATTTTCGTCCTCCCTAGGCTTATTCTAATCCAATTAGGGTTTTTAACCAATCTTGTGCATCCAATATGTGATTTTGTGTCATTTTGTGTCATTGGTTGAACATTTAGGTCATTTTCGTCCTCCCTAGGCTTATTCTAATCCAATTAGGGTTTTTAACCAATCTTGTGCATCCTATATGTGATTTTGTGTCACTGGTTGAACATTTAGGTCATTTTCATCCTCCTTTGGCTTATTCTAATCCAATTAGGGTTTTTCACCAATCTTGTGCATCCAATATGTGATTTTGTGTCATTGGTTGAACATTTAGGTCATTTTCGTCCTCCCTAGGCTTATTCTAATCCAATTAGGGTTTTTAACCAATCTTGTGCATCCAATATGTGATTTTGTGTCATTTTGTGTCATTGGTTGAACATTTAGGTCATTTTCGACCTTCCTAGGCTTATTCTAATCCAATTAGGGTTTTTAACCAATCTTGTGCATCCAATATGTGATTTTGTGTCATTGGTTGAACATTTAGGTCATTTTCGTCCTCCCTAGGCTTATTCTAATCCAATTAGGGTTTTTAACCAATATTGGGCATCCAATATGTGATTTTGTGTCATTTTTTGTCATTGGTTGAACATTTAGGTCATTTTCGTCCTCCCTAGGCTTATTCTAATCCAATTAGGGTTTTTAACCAATCTTGTGCATCCAATATGTGATTTTGTGTCATTGGTTAAACATTTAGGTCATTTTCGTCCCCCTTAGGCTTATTCTAATCCAATTAGGGTTTTTAACCAATCTTGTGCATCCAATATGTGATTTTGTGTCATTGGTTGAACATTTAGGTCATTTTCTTCCTCCCTAGGCTTATTCTAATCCAATTAGGGTTTTTATCCAATCTTGTGCATCCAATATGTGATTTTGTGTCATTGGTTGAACATTTAGGTCATTTTCGTCCTCCCTAGGCTTATTCTAATCCAATTAGGATTTTTAACCAATCTTGTGGATCCAATATGTGATTTTGTGTCATTTTGTGTCATTTGATGAAAATGTAGGTCATTTTCGTCCTCCCTAGGCTTATTCTAATCCAATTAGCATTTTTAACCAATCTCATGCATCCAATATGTGATTTTGTGTCATTTTGTGTCATTGGTTGAACATTTAGGTCATTTTCGTCCTCCCTAGGCTTATTCTAATCCAATTAGGGTTTTTAACCAATCTTGTGCATCCAATATGTGATTTTGTGTCATTGGTTGAACATTTAGGTCATTTTTGTCCTCCCTAGGCTTATTCTAATCCAATTAGGGTTTTTAACCAATCTTGTGCATCCAATATGTGATTTTGTGTCATTTTGTGTCATTGGTTGAACATTTAGGTCATTTTCGTCCTTGCTAGGCTTATTCTAATCCAATTAGGGTTTTTAACCAATCTTGTGCATCCAATATGTGATTTTGTGTCATTGGTTGAACATTTAGGTCATTTTCGTCCTCCCTAGGCTTATTCTAATCCAATTAGGGTTTTTAACCAATCTTGTGCATCCAATATGTGATTTTGTGTCATTTTGTGTCATTGGTTGAACATTTAGGTCATTTTCGTCCTCCCTAGACTTATTCTAATCCAATTATGGTTTTTAACCAATCATGTGCATCCAATATGTGATTTTGTGTCATTTTGTGTTATTGGTTGATCATTTAGGTCATTTTCGTCCTCCCTAGGCTTATTCTAATCCAATTAGGGTTTTTAACCAATCTTGTGCATCCAATATGTGATTTTGTGTCATTGGTTGAACTTTTAGGTCAATTTCGTCCTCCCTAGGCTTATTCTAATCCAATTAGGGTTTTTAACCAATCTTGTGCATCCAATATGTGATTTTGTGTCATTGGTTGAACATTTAGGTCATTTTCGTCCTCCCTAGGCTTATTCTAATCCAATTAGGGTTTTTAACCAATCTTGTGCATCCAATATGTGATTTTGTGTTATTTTGTGTCATTGGTTGAACATTTAAATCATTTTCGTCCTCCCTAGGCTTATTCTAATCCAATTACGGTTTTTAACCAATCTTGTGCATCCAATATGTGATTTTGTGTCATTTTGAGTCATTGGTTGAACATTTAGGTCATTTTCGTCCTCCCTAGGCTTATTCTAATCCAATTAGGGTTTTTAACCAATCTTGTGCATCCAATATGTGATTTTGTGTCATTTTGTGTCATTGGTTGAACATTTAGGTCATTTTCGTCCTCCCTTGGCTTATTCTTATCCAATTAAGGTTCTTAACCAATCTAGTGCATCCAATGTGTGATTTTGTGTCATTTTGGGTCATTGGTTGAACATTTAGGTCATTTTCGTCCTCCCTAGGCTTATTCTAATCCAATTAGGGTTTTTAACCAATCTTGTGCATCCAATATGTGATTTTGTGTCATTTTGTGTCATTGGTTGAACATTTAGGTCATTTTCGTCCTCCCTAGGCTGATTCTAATCCAATTAGTGTTTTTAACCAATCTTGTGCATTCAATATGTGATTTTGTGTCATTTTGTGTTATTGGTTGAACATTTAGGTCATTTTCGTCCTCCCTAGGCTTATTCTAATCCAATTAGGGTTTTTAACCAATCTTGTGTATCCAATATGTGATTTTGTGTCATTGGTTGAACATTTAGGTCATTTTCGTCCTCCCTAGGCTTATTCTAATCCAATTAGGGTTTTTAACCAATCTTGTGCAACCAATATGTGATTTTGTGTCATTGGTTCAACATTTAGGTCATTTTCGTCGTCCCTAGGCTTATTCTAATCCAATTAGGGTTTTTAACCAATCTTGTGCATCCAATATGTGATTTTGTGTCATTGGTTGAACATTTAGGTCATTTTCGTCCTCCCTAGGCTTATTCTAATCCAATTAGGGTTTTTAACCAATCTTGAGCATCCAATATGTGATTTTGTGTTATTTTGTGTCATTGGTTGAACATTTAGGTCATTTTCGTCCTCCCTAGGCTTATTCTAATCCAATTAGGGTTTTTAACCAATCTTGTGCATCCAATATGTGATTTTGTGTCATTGGTTAAACATTTAGGTCATTTTCGTCCCCCTTAGGCTTATTCTAATCCAATTAGGGTTTTTAACCAATCTTGTGCATCCAATATGTGATTTTGTGTCATTGGTTGAACATTTAGGTCATTTTCTTCCTCCCTAGGCTTATTCTAATCCAATTAGGGTTTTTATCCAATCTTGTACATCCAATATGTGATTTTGTGTCATTGGTTGAACATTTAGGTCATTTTCGTCCTCCCTAGGCTTATTCTAATCCAATTAGGGTTTTTAACCAATCTTGTGCATCCAATATGTGATTTTGTGTCATTTTGTGTCATTGGTTGAACATTTAGGTCATTTTCGTCCTCCCTAGGCTTATTCTAATCCAATTAGGGTTTTTAACCAATCTTGTGCATCCAGTATGTGATTTTGTGTCATTGATTGAACATTTAGGTCATTTTCGTCCTCCCTAGGCTTATTCTAATCCAAATAGGGTTTTTAATCAATCTTGTGCATCCAATATGTGATTTTGTGTCATTGGTTGAACATTTAGGTCATTTTCGTCCTCCCTAGGCTTATTCTAATCCAATTAGGGTTTTTAACCAATCTTGTGCATCCAATATGTGATTTTGTGTCATTGGTTGAACATTTAGGTCATTTTCGTCCTCCCTAGGCTTATTCTAATCCAATTAGGGTTTTTAACCAATCTTGTGAATCCAATATGCGATTTTGTGTCATTGGTTGAACATTTAGGTCATTTTCGTCCTCCCTAGGCTTATTCTAATCCAATTAGGGTTTTTAACCAATCTTGTGCATCCAATATGTGATTTTGTGTCATTTTGTGTCATTGGTTAAACATTTAGGTCATATTCGTCCTCCCTAGGCTTATTCTAATCCAATTAGGGTTTTTAACCAATCTTGTGCATCCAATATGTGATTTTGTGTCATTGGTTGAACATTTAGGTCATTTTCGTCCTCCCTAGGCTTATTCTAATCCAATTAGGGTTTTTAACCAATCTTGTGCATCCAATATGTGATTTTGTGTCATTGGTTGAACATTTAGGTCATTTTCGTCCTCCTTAGGCCTATTCTAATCCAATTAGGGTTTCTAACCAATCTTGTGCATCCAATATGTGATTTTCTGTCATTTTATGTCAATGGTTGAACATTTACGTCATTTTCGTCCTCCCTAGGCTTATTATAATCCAATTAGGGTTTTAAACCAATCTTGTGCATCCAATATGTGATTTTGTGTCATTGGTTGAACATTTAGGTCATTTTCGTCCTCCCTAGGCTTATTCTAATCCAATTAGGGTTTTTAACCAATCTTGTGCATCCAATATGTGATTTTGTGTCATTTTGTGTCATTGGTTGAACATTTAGGTCATTTCCGTCGTCCCTAGGCTTATTCTAATCCAATTAGGGTTTTTAACCAATCTTGTGCATCCAATATGTGATTTTGTGTCATTGATTGAACATTTAGGTCATTTTCGTCCTCCCTAGGCTTATTCTAATCCAATTAGGGTTTTTAACCAATCTTGTGCAACCAATATGTGATTTTGTGTCATTGGTTGAACATTTAGGTCTATTTCGTCCTCCGTAGGCTTATTCTAATCCAATTAGGGTTTTTAACCAATCTTGTGCATCCAACATGTGATTTTGTGTCATTGGGTGAACATTTAGGTCATTTTCGTCCTCCCTAGGCTTATTCTAATCCAATTAGGGTTTTTAACCAATCTTGTGCATCCAATATGTGATTTTGTGTCATTGGTTGAACATTTAGGTCATTTTCGTCCTCCCTAGGCTTATTCTAATCCAATTAGGGTTTTTAACCAATCTTGTGCATCCAATATGTGATTTTGTGTCATTGGTTGAACATTTAGGTCATTTTCGTCCTCCCTAGCCTTAATCTAATCCAATTAGGGTTTTTAACCAATCTTGTGCATCCAATATGTGATTTTGTGTCATTGGTTGAACATTTAGGTCATTTTCGTCCTCCCTAGGCTTATTCTAATCCAACTAGGGTTTTTAACCAATCTTGTGCATCCAATATGTGATTTTGTGTCATTGGTTGAACATTTAGGTAATTTTCGTCCTCCCTAGGCTTATTATAATTCAACTAGGGTTTTTAACCAATCTTGTGCATCCAATATGTGATTTTGTGTCATTGGTTGAACATTTAGGTCATTTTCGTCCTCCCTAGGCTTATTCTAATCCAATTAGGGTTTTTAACCAATCTTGTGCATCCAATATGTGATTTTGTGTTATTTTGTGTCATTGGTTGAAAATTTATGTCATTCGTCCTCGCTAGGCTTATTCTAATCCAATTAGGGTTTTTAACCAATCTTGTGCATCCAATATGTGATTTTGTGTCATTTTGTGTCATTGGTTGAACATTTAGGTCATTTTCGTCCTCCCTAGGGTTATTCTAATCCAATTAGGGTTTTTAACCAATGTTGTGCATCCAAAATGTGATTTTGTGTCATTTTGTGTCATTGGTTGAACAGTTAGGTCATTTTCGTCCTCCCTAGGCTTATTCTAATCCAATTAGGGTTTTAACCAATCTTGTGGATCCAATATGTGATTTTGTGTCATTTTGTGTCGTTGGTTGAACATTTAGGTCATTTTCGTCCTCCCTAGGCTTATTCTAAACCAATTAGGGTTTTTAACCAATCTTGTGCATCCAATATGTGATTTTGTGTCATTTTGTGTCATTGGTTGAACATTTAGGTCATTTTCGTCCTCCCTAGGCTTATTCTAATCCAATTAGGGTTTTTAACCAATCTTGTGCATCCAATATGTTATTTTGTGTAATTTTGTGTCATTGGTTGAACATTTAGGTCATTTCCGTCGTCCCTAGGCTTATTCTAATCCAATTAGGGTTTTTAACCAATCTTGTGCATCCAATATGATATTTTGTGTCATTTTGTGTCATTGGTTGAACATTTAGGTCATTTTCGTCCTCCCTTGGCTTATTCGAATCCAATTAGGGTTTTTAAATAATCTTGTGCATCCAATATGTGATTTTATGTCATTTTGTGTCATTGGTTGAACATTTAGGTCATTTTCGTCCTCCCTAGGCTTATTCTAATCCAATTAGGGTTTTTAACCAATCTTGTGCATCCAATATGTGATTTTGTGTCATTGGTTGAACATTTAGGTCATTTTCGTCCTCCCTAGGCTTATTCTAATCCAATTAGGGTTTTTAACCAATCTTGTGCATCCAATATGTGATTTTGTGTCATTGGTTGAACATTTAGGTCTATTTCGTCCTCCCTAGGCATATTCTAATCCAATTAGGGTTTTTAACCAATCTTGTGCATCCATCATGTGATTTTGTGTCATTGGGTGAACATTTAGGTCATTTTCGTCCTCCCTAGGCTTATTCTAATCCAATAAGGGTTTTTAACCAATCTTGTGCATCCAATATGTGATTTTGTGTAATATTGTGTCATTGGTTGAACATTTAGGTCATTTTCGTCCTCCCTAGGCTTATTCGAATCTAATTAGCGTTTTTAAATAATCTTGTGCATCCAATATGTGATTTTATGTCATTTTGTGTCATTGGTTGAACATTTAGGTCATTTTCGTCCTCCCTCGGCTTATTCTAATCCAATTAGGGTTTTTAACCAATCTTGTGCATCCAATATGTGATTTTGTGTAATTTTGTGTCATTGGTTGAACATTTAGGTCATTTTCGTCCTCCCTAGGCTTATTCTAATCCAATTAGGGTTTTTAACCAATCTTGTGCATCCAATATGTGATTTTGTTTCATTTTGTGTCATTGGTTGAACATTTAGGTCATTTTCGTCCTCCCTAGCCTTATTCTAATCCAATTAGGATTTTTAACCAATCTTGTGCATCCAATATGTGATTTTGTGTCATTGGTTGAACATTTATGTCATTTTCGTCCTCCCTAGGCTTATTCTAATCCAATTAGGGTTTTTAACCAATCTTGTGCATCCAATATGTGATTTTGTGTAATTTTGTGTCATTGGTTGAACATTTAGGTCATTTTCGTCCTCCCTAGGCTTATTCTAATCCAATTAGGGTTTTTAACCAATCTTGTGCATCCAATATGTGAGTTTGTGTAATTTTGTGTCATTGGATGAATATTTAGGTCATTTTCGTCCTCCCTAGGCTTATTCTAATGCAATTAGGGTTTTTAACCAATCTTGTGCATCCAATATGTGATTTTGTGTCATTTTGTGTCATTGGTTGAACATTTAGGTCATTTTCGTCGTCCCTAGGCTTATTCTAATCCTATTAGGGTTTTTAACCAATCTTGTGCATCCAATATGCGATTTTGTGTAATTTTGTGTCATTGGTTGAACATTTAGGTCATTTTCGTCCTCCCTATTCTTATTCTAATCCAATTAGGATTTTTAACAAATCTTGTGCATCCAATATGTGATTTTGTGTCATTGGTTGAACATTTAGGTCATTTTCGTCCTCCCTAGGCTTATTCTAATCCAATTAGGGTTTTTAACCAATCTTGTGCATCCAATATGTGATTTTGTGTCATTTTGTGTCATTAATTGAACATTTGGGTCATTTTCATCCTCCCTAGGCTTATTCTAATCCAATTAGGGTTTTTAATCAATCTTGTGCATCCAATATGTGATTTTGTGTCATTGGTTTAACATTTAGGTCATTTTCGTCCTCCCTAGGCTTATTCTAATCCAATTAGGGTTTTTAACCAATCTTGTGCATCCAATATGTGATTTTGTGTCATTTTGTGTCATTGGTTGAACGTTTAGGTCATTTTCGTTCTCCCTAGGCTTATTCTAATCCAATTAGGGTTTTTAACCAATCTTGTGCATCCAATATGTGATTTTGTGTCATTTTGTGTCATTGGTTGAACATTTAGGTCATTTTCGTCCTCCCTTGGTTTATTCTAATCCAATTAGGGTTTTTAACCAATCTTGTGCATCCAATATGTGATTTTGTGTCATTTTGTGTCATTGGTTGAACATTTAGGTCATTTTCGTCCTCCCTAGGCTTATTCTAATCCAATTAGGGTTTTTAACCAATCTTGTGCATCCAATATGTGATTTTTTGCCATTTTTTGTCATTGGTTGAATATTTAGGTCATTTTCGTCCTCCCTAGGCTTATTCTAATCCAATTAGCGTTTTTAACCAATCTTGTGCATCCAATATGTGATTTTGTGTCATTTTGTGTCATTGGTTGAACATTTAGGTCATTTTCGTCCTCCCTAGGCTTATTCTAATCCAATTAGGGTTTTTAACCAATCTTGTGCATCCAATATGTGATTTTGTGTCATTGGTTGAACATTTAGGTCATTTTTGTCCTCCCTAGGCTTATTCTAATCCAATTAGGGTTTTTAACCAATCTTGTGCATCCAATATGTGATTTTGTGTCATTTTGTGTCATTGGTTGAACATTTAGGTCATTTTCGTCCTTGCTAGGCTTATTCTAATCCAATTAGGGTTTTTAACCAATCTTGTGCATCCAATATGTGATTTTGTGTCATTGGTTGAACATTTAGGTCATTTTCGTCCTCCCTAGGCTTATTCTAATCCAATTAGGGTTTTTAACCAATCTTGTGCATCCAATATGTGATTTTGTGTCATTTTGTGTCATTGGTTGAACATTTAGGTCATTTTCGTCCTCCCTAGACTTATTCTAATCCAATTATGGTTTTTAACCAATCATGTGCATCCAATATGTGATTTTGTGTCATTTTGTGTTATTGGTTGATCATTTAGGTCATTTTCGTCCTCCCTAGGCTTATTCTAATCCAATTAGGGTTTTTAACCAATCTTGTGCATCCAATATGTGATTTTGTGTCATTGGTTGAACTTTTAGGTCAATTTCGTCCTCCCTAGGCTTATTCTAATCCAATTAGGGTTTTTAACCAATCTTGTGCATCCAATATGTGATTTTGTGTCATTGGTTGAACATTTAGGTCATTTTCGTCCTCCCTAGGCTTATTCTAATCCAATTAGGGTTTTTAACCAATCTTGTGCATCCAATATGTGATTTTGTGTCATCGGTCTAACATTTAGGTCATTTTCGTCCTCCCTAGGCTTATTCTAATCCAATTACGGTTTTTAACCAATCTTGTGCATCCAATATGTGATTTTGTGTCATTGGTTGAACATTTAGGTCATTTTCGTCCTCCCTAGGCTTATTCTAATCCAATTTGGGTTTTTAACCAATCTTGTGCATCCAATATGTGATTTTGTGTCAATGGTTGAACATTTAGGTCATTTTCGTCCCCCCTAGGCTTATTCTAATCCAATTAGGGTTAACCAATCTTGTGCATCCAATATGTGATTTTGTGTCATTTTGTGTCATTGGTTGAACATTTATGTCATTTTTGTCCTCCCTAGGCTTATTCTAATCCAATTTGGATTTTTAACCAATCTTGTGCATCCAATATGTGATTTTGTGTCATTGGTTGAACATTTAGGTCATTTTCGTCCTCCCTAGGCTTATTCTAATCCAATTAGGGTTTTTAACCAATCTTGTGCATCCAATATGTGATTTTGTGTCATTGGTTGAACATTTAGGTCATTTTCGCCCTCCCTAGGCTTATTCTAATCCAATTAGGGTTTTTAACCAATCTTGTGCATCCAATATGTGATTTTGTCTCATTGGTTGAACATTTAGATCATTTTCGTCCTTCCTAGGCTTATTCTAATCCAATTAGGGTTTTTAACCAATCTTGTGCATCCAATATGTGATTTTGTCTCATTGGTTGAACATTTAGATCATTTTCGTCCTCCCTAGGCTTATTCTAATCCAATTAGGGTTTTAAACCAATCTTGTGCATCCAATATGTGATTTTGTGCATTTTGTGTCATTGGTTGAACAGTTAGGTCATTTTGGTCCTCTCTAGGCTTATTCTAATCCAATTAGGGTTTTTAACCAATCTTGTGCATCCAATATGTGATTTTGTGTCATTGGTTGAACATTTAGGTCATTTTCGTCCTCCCTAGGCTTATTCTAATCCAATTAGGGTTTTTAACCAATCTTGTGCATCCAATATGTGATTTTGTGTCATTGGTTGAACATTTAGGTCATTTTCACCTTACTAGGCTTATTCTAATCCAATTAGGGTTTTTAACCAATCTTGTGCATCCAATATGTGATTTTGTGTCATTTTGTGTCATTGGTTGAACATTTCGGTCATTTTCGTCATCCCTAGGCTTATTCTAATCCAATTAGGGTTTTTAACCAACATTGTGCATCCAATATGTGAAATTGTGTCATTTTGTGTCATTGGTTGAACATTTAGGTCATTTTCGTCCTCCCTAGGCTTATTCTAATCCAATAAGGGTTTATAACCAATCTTGTGCATCCAATATGTGATTTTGTGTCATTGGTTGAACATTTAGGTCATTTTCTTCCTCCCTAGGCTTATTCTAATCCAATTAGGGTTTTTAACCAATCTTGTGCATCCAATATGTGATTTTGTGTCATTTTGTGTCATTGGTTGAACATTTAAGTCATTTTCATCCTTCCTAGGCTTATTCTAATCCAATTAGGGTTTTTAGCCAATCTTGTGCATCCAATATGTGATTTTGTGTCATTGGTTGAACATTTAGGTCATTTTCATCCTCCCTAGGCATATTCTAATCCAATTAGGGTTTTTAACCAATCTTGTGCATCCTATATGTGATTTTGTGTCATTGGTTGAACATTTAGGTCATTTTCATCCTCCTTAGGCTTATTCTAATCCAATTAGTGTTTTTAACCAATCTTGTGCATCCAATATGGATTTTGTGTCATTTTGTGTCATTGGTTGAACATTTAGGTCATTTCCGTCCTCCCTAGGCTT
>JBBPBQ010000008.1:4762322-4829629 GCA_037974755.1 Cicer yamashitae | reverse complement strand
CATTAATTGAACATTTGGGTCATTTTCGTCCTCCCTAGGCTTATTCTAATCCAATTAGGGTTTTTAATCAATCTTGTGCATCCAATATGTGATTTTGTGTCATTGGTTTAACATTTAGGTCATTTTCATCCTCCCTAGGCTTATTCTAATCCAATTAGGGTTTTTAACCATTCTTGTTCATCCAATATGTGATTTTGTGTCATTTTGAATCATTGGTTGAATATTTAGGTCATTCTCGTCCTCCCTAGGCTTATTCTAATCCAATTAGGGTTTTTAACCAATCTTGTGCATCCAATATGTGATTTTGTGTCATAGGTTGATTATTGAGGTCATTTTCGTCCTCGCTAGGCTTATTCTAATCCAATTAGGGTTTTTAACCAATCTTGTGCATCCTATATGTCATTTTGTGTCATTGGTTGAACATTTAGGTCATTATCGTTCTCCTTAGGCTTATTCTAATCCAATTAGGGTTTTTAACAAATCTTGTGCATCCAATATATGATTTTGTGTCATTGGTTGAACATTTAGGTCATTTTCGTCCTCCCTATGCTTATTCTAATCCAATTAGGGTTTTTAACCAATCTTGTGCATCCAATATGTGATTTTGTGTCATTTTGTGTCATTGGTTGAACATTTAGGTAATTTTTGTCCTCCCTAGGCTTATTCTAATCCAATTAGGGTTTTTAACCAATCTTGTGCGTCCAATATGTGATTTTGTGTTTTTTTGTGTCATTGGTTGAACATTTAGGTCATTTTCGTCCTCCTTAGGCTTATTCTAATCCAATTAGGGTTTTAACCAATCTTGTGCATCCAATATATGATTTTGTGTCATTGGTTGAACATTTAGGTCATTTTCGTCCTCCCTATGCTTATTCTAATCCAATTAGGGTTTTTAACCAATCTTGTGCATCCAATATGTGATTTTGTGTCATTTTGTGTCATTGGTTGAACATTTAGGTCATTTTCGTCCTTCCTAGGCTTATTCTAATCCAATTAGGGATTTTAACCAATCTTGTGCATCCAATTTGTGATTTTGTGTCATTGGTTGAACATTTAGGTCATTTTCGTCCTCCCTAGGCTTATTCTAATCCAATTAGGGTTTTTAACCAATCTTGTGCATCCAATATGTGATTTTGTGTCATTTTGTGTCATTGGTTGAACATTTTGTTCATTTTCGTTCTCCCTAGGCTTATTCTAATCCAATTAGGGTTTTTAACCAATCTTGTGCATCCAATATGTGATTTTGTGTCATTTTGTGTCATTGGTTGAACATTTAGGTCATATTCGTCCTCCCTAGGCTTATTCTAATCCAATTAGGGTTTTTAACCAATCTTGTGCATATAATAAGTGATTTTGTGTCATTGGTAATCCAATTAGGTCATTTTCGTCCTCGCTAGGCTTATTCTAATCCAATTAGGGTTTTAACCAATCTTGTGCATCCAATATGTGATTTTGTGTCATTTTGTGTCATTGGTTGAACATTTAGGTCATTTTCGTCCTCCCTAGGCTTATTCTAATCCAATTAGGGTTTTTAACCAATCTTGTGCATCCTATATGTCATTTTGTGTCATTGGTTGAACATTTAGGTCATTATCGTCCTCCTTAGGCTTATTCTAATCCAATTAGGGTTTTTAACCAATCTTGTGCATCCAATATATGATTTTGTCATTTGTTGAACATTTAGGTCATTTTCGTCCTCCCTATGCTTATTCTAATCCAATTAGGGTTTTTAACCAATCTTGTGCATCCAATATGTGATTTTGTGTCATTGGTTGAACATTTAGGTCATTTTCATCCTCCCTAGGCTTATTCTAATCCAATTAGGGTTTTTCACCAATCCTGTGCATCCAATATGTGATTTTGTGTCATTTTGTGTCAATGGTTGAACATTTAGGTCATTTTCGTCCTCCCTAGGGTTATTTTAATCCAATTAGGATTTTTAACCAATCTTCGGCATCCAATATGTGATTTTGTGTCATTTTGTGTCATTGGTTGAACATTTAGGTCATTTTCGTCCTCCCTAGGCTTATTCTACGCCAATTAGGGTTTTTAACCAATCTTGTGCATCCAATATGTGATTTTGTGTAATTTTGTGTCATTGGTTGAACATTTAGGTCATTTTCGTCCTCCCTAGGCTTATTCTAATACAATTAGGGTTTTTAACCAATCTTGTGCATCCAATATGTGATTTTGTGTCATTTTGTGTCATTGGTTGAACATTTAGGTCATTTTCGTCCTCCCTAGGCTTATTCTAATCCAATTAGGGTTTTTAACCAATCTTGTGCATCCAATATGTGATTTTGTGTCATTTTGTGTCATTGGTTGAACATTTAGGTCATTTTCGTCCGCCCTAGGCTTATTCTAATCTAATTAGGGTTTTTAACCAATCTTGTGCATCCAATATGTGATTTTGTGTCATTTTGTGTCATTGGTTGAACATTTAGGTCATTATCGTCCTCCCTAGGCTTATTCTAATCCAATTAGGGTTTTTAACCAATCTTGTGCATCTAATATGTGATTTTGTGTCATTTTGTGTCATTGGTTGAACATTTAGGTCATTTTCGTCCTCCCTAGGCTTATTCTAATCCAATTAAGGTTTTTAACCAATCTTGTGCATCGAATATGTGATTTTGTGTCATTTTGTGTCATTGGTTGAACATTTAGGTCATTTTCGTCCTCCCTAGGCTTATTCTAATCCAATTAGGGTTTTTAACCAATCTTGTGCATCCAATATGTGATTTTGTATCATTTTGTGACATTGGTTGAACATTTAGGTCACTTTCGTCCTCCCTAGGCTTATTCTAATCATTTTAGGGTTTTTAACCAATCTTGTGCATCCAATATGTGATTTTGTGTCATTGGTTGAACATTTAGCTCATTTTCTTCCTCCCTAGGCTTATTCTAATCCAATTAGGGTTTTTAACCAATCTTGTGCATCCAATATGTGATTTTGTGTCATTTTGTGTCATTGGTTGAACATTTAGGTCATTTTCGTCCTCCCTAGACTTATTCTAATCCAATTAGGGTTTTTAACTAATCTTGTGCATCCAATATGTGATTTTGTGTCATTTTGTGTCATTGGTTGAACATTTAGGTCATTTTCATCCTCCCTAGGCTTATTCTAATCCAATTAGGGTTTTTAACCAATCTTGTGCATCCAATATCTGATTTTGGGTCATTGGTTGAACATTTAGGTAATTTTCGTCCTCCCTAGGCTTATTCTAATCCAATTAGGGTTTTTAACCAATCTTGTGCATCCAATATGTGATTTTGTGTCATTGGTTGAACATTTTTGTCATTTTCGTCCTCCTTAGGCTTATTCTAATCCAATTAGGGTTTTTAACCAATCTTCTGCATCCAATATGTGATTTTGTGTCATTTTGTGTCATTGGTTCAACATTTAGGTCATTTTCGTCCTCCCTAGGCTTATTCTAATCCAATTAGGGTTTTTAACCAATCTTGTGCATCCAATATGTGATTTTGTGTCATTTTGTGTCATTGGTTGAACATTTAGGTCATTTTCGTCCTCCCTAGGCTTATTCTAATCCAATAAGGTTTTAACCAATCTTGTGCATGCAATATGTGATTTTGTGTCATTTTGTGTCATTGGTTGAACATTTAGGTCATTTTCGTCCTCCCTAGGCTTATTCTAATCCAATTAGGGTTTTTAACCAATCTTGTGCATCCAATATGTGATTTTGTGTCATTTTGTGTCATTGGTTGAACATTTAGTTCATTTTCGTCCTCCCTAGGCTTATTCTAATCCAATTAGGGTTTTTAACCAATCTTGTGCATCCAATATGTGATTTTATGTCATTTTGTGTCATTGGTTGAACATTTAGGTCATTTTCGTCCTCCCTAGGCTTATTCTAATCCAATTAGGGTTTTAAACCAATCTTGTGCATCCAATATGTGATTTTGTGTCATTTTGTGTCATTGGTTGAACATTTAGGTCATTTTCGTCCTCCCTAGGCTTATTCTAATCAATTAGGGTTTTTAACCAATCTTGTGCATCCAATATGTGATTTTGTGTCATTTTGTGTCATCAGTTGAACATTTAGGTCTTTTCGTCCTCCCTAGGCTTATTCTAATCCAATTAGGGTTTTTAACCAATCTTGTGCATCCAATATGTGATTTTGTGTCATTTTGTGTCATTGGTTGAACATTTAGGTCATTTTCGTCCTCTCTAGGCTTATTCTAATCCAATTAGGGTTTTTGACCAATCTTGTGCATCCAATATGTGATTTTGTGTCATTTTGTGTCATTGGTTGAACATTTAGGTCATTTTCGTCATCCGTAGGCTTATTCTAATCCAATTAGGGTTTTTAACCAATCTTGTGCATCCAATATGTGATTTTGTGTCATTGGTTGAACATTTAGGTCATTTTCGTCCTCCCTAGGCTTTTTCTAATCCAATTAGGGTTTTTAACCAATCTTGTGCATCCAATATGTGATTTTGTGTCATTGGTTGAACATTTAGGTCATTTTCGTCCTCCCTAGGCTTATTCTAATCCAATTAGGGTTTTAACCAATCTTGTGCATCCAATATGTGATTTTGTGTCATTGGTTGAAAATTTATGTCATTTTCGTCCTCCCTAGGCTTATTCTAATCCAATTAGGGTTTTTAACCAATCTTGTGCATCCAATATGTGATTTTGTGTCATTTTGTGTCATTGGTTGAACATTTAGGTCATTTTCGTCCTCCCTAGGCTTATTCTAATCATATTAGGGTTTTTAACCAATCTTGTGCATTCAATATGTGATTTTGTGTCATTTTGTGTCATTGGTTGAACATTTAGGTCATTTTCGTCCTCCCTAGGCTTATTCTAATCCAATTAGGGTTTTTAACCAATCTTGTGCATCCAATATGTGATTTTGTGTCATTTTGTGTCATTGGTTGAACATTTAGGTCATTTTCGTCCTCCCTAGGCTTATTCTAATCCAATTAGGGTTTTTAACCAATCTTGTGCATCCAATATTTGATTTTGTGTCATTTTGTGTTATTGGTTGACCATTTAGGTCATTTTCGTCCTCCCTAGGCTTATTCTAATCCAATTAGGGTTTTTAACCAATCTTGTGCATCCAATATGTGATTTTGTGTAATTTTGTGTCATTGTTTGAACATTTAGGTCATTTTCGTCCTCCCTAGGCTTATTCTAATCCAATTAGGGTTTTTAACCAATCTTGTGCATCCAATATGTGATTTTGTGTCATTGGTTGAACATTTAGGTCATTTTCGTCCACCCTAGGTTTATTCTAATCCAATTAGGGTTTTTAACCCATCTTGTGCATCCAATATGTGATTTTGTGTCATTTTGTGTCATTGGTTGAACATTTAGGTCATTTTCGTCCTCCCTAGGCTTATTCTAATCCAATTAGGGTTTTTAACCAATCTTGTGCATCCAATATGTGATTTTGTGTCATTGGTTGAACATTTAGGTCATTTTCGTCCTCCCTAGGCTTATTATAATCCAACTAGGGTTTTTAACCAATCTTGTGCATCCAATATGTGATTTTGTGTCATTTTGTGTCATTGGTTGAACATTTAGGTCATTTTCGTCCTCCCTAGGCTTATTCTAATCCAATTAGGGTTTTTAACCAATCTTGTGCATCCAATATGTGATTTTGTGTCATTTTGTGTCATTGGTTGAACATTTAGGTCATTTTCGTCTTCCCTAGGCTTATTTTAATCCAATTAGGGTTTTTAACCAATCTTGTGCATCCAATATATGATTTTGTGTCATTGGTTGAACATTTAGGTCGTTTTCGTCCTCCCTAGGCTTATTCTAATCCAATTAGGGTTTTTAACCAATCTTGTGCATCCAATATGTGATTTTGTGTCATTTTGTGTCATTGGTTGAACATTTAGGTCATTTTCGTCCTCCCTAGGCTTATTCTAATCCAATTAGGGTTTTTAGCCAATCTTGTGTATCCAATATGTGATTTTGTGTCATTGGTTGAATATTTAGGTCATTTTTGTCCTCCCTAGGCTTATTCTAATCCAATTAGGGTTTTTAACCAATCTTGTGCATCCAATATGTGATTTTGTGTCATTTTGTGTCGTTTGTTGAACATTTAGGTCATTTTCGTCCTCCGTAGGCTTATTCTAATCCAATTAGGGTTTTTAACCAATCTTGTGCATCCAATATGTGATTTTCTGTCATTTTGTGTCATTGGTTGAACATTTAGGTCATTTTCGTCCTCCCTAGGATTATTATAATCCAATTAGGGTTTTTAACCAATCTTGTGCATCCAATATGTGATTTTGTGTCATTGGTTGAATATTTAGGTCATTTTTGTCCTCCCTGGGCTTATTCTAATCCAATTAGGGTTTTTGACCAATCTTGTGCATCCAATATGTGATTTTGTGTCATTTTGTGTCATTGGTTGAACATTTAGGTCATTTTCGTCCTCCCTAGGCTTATTCTAATCCAATTAGGGTTTTTAACCAATCTTGTGCATCCAATATGTGATTTTGTGTCATTTTGTGTCATTTGTTGAACATTTAGGTCATTTTCGTCCTCCGTAGGCTTATTCTAATCCAATCAGGGTTTTTAACCAATCTTGTGCATCCAATATGTGATTTTCTGTCATTGGTTGAATATTTAGGTCATTTTTGTCCTCCCTAGGCTTATTCTAATCCAGTTAGGTTTTTTAACCAATCTTGTGCATCCAATATGCGATTTTGTGTCATTTTGTGTCATTTGTTGAACATTTAGGTCATTTTTGTCCTCCGTAGGCTTATTCTAAACCAATTAGGGTTTTTAACCAATCTTGACCATCCAATATGTGATTTTGTGTCATTGGTTGAACATTTAGGTCATTTTCGTCCTCCCTAGGCTTATTCTAATCCAATTAGGGTTTTAAACCAATCTTGTGCATCCAATATGTGATTTTGTGTCATTTTGTGTCATTGGTTGAACATTTAGGTCATTTTCGTCCACCCTAGGCTTATTCTAATCCAATTAGGGTTTTTAACCAAACTTGTGCATCCAATATGTGATTTTGTGTCATTTTGTGTCATTTGTTGAACATTTAGGTCATTTTCGTCCTCCGTAGGCTTATTCTAATCCAATTAGGGTTTTTAACCAATCTTGTGCATCCAATATGTGATTTTGTGTCATTGGTTGAATATTTAGGCCATCTTTGTCCTCCCTAGGCTTATTCTAATCCAATTAGGGTTTTTAACCAATCTTGTGCATCCAATATGTGATTTTGTGTCATTTTGTGTCATTGGTTGAACATTTAGGTCATTTTCGTCCTCCCTAGGCTTATTCTAATCCAATTAGGGTTTTTAACCAATCTTGTGCATCCAATATGTGATTTTGTGTCATTGGTTGAACATTTAGGTCATTCTCGTCCTCCCTAGGCTTATTCTAATCCAATTAGGGTTTTAACCAATCTTATGCATCCAATATGTGATTTTGTGTCATTTTGTGTCATTGGTTGAACATTTAGGTCATTTTCGTCCTCCCTAGGCTTATTCTTTTCCAATAAGGGTTTTTAACCAATCTTGTGCATCCAATATGTGATTTTGTGTCATTTTGTGTCATTGGTTGAACATTTAGGTCATTTTCGTCCTCCCTAGGCTTATTCTAATCCAATTAGGGTTTTTAACCAATCTTGTGCATCCAATATGTGATTTTGTGTCATTTTGTGTCATTGGTTGAACATTTAGGTCATTTTCGTCCTCCCTAGGCTTATTCTAATCCAATTAGGGTTTTTAACCAATCTTGTGCATCCAATATGTGATTTTGTGTCATTTTGTGTCATTGGTTGAACATTTGGGTCATTTTCGTCCTCCCTCGGCTTATTCTAATCCAATTAGGGTTTTTAACCAATCTTGTGCATCCAATATGTGATTTTGTGTCATTTTGTGTCATTGGTTGAACATTTAGGTCATTTTCGTCCTCCCTAGGCTTATTCTAATCCAATTAGGGTTTTTAACCAATCTTGTGCATCCAATATGTGATTTTGTGTCATTATGTGTCATTGGTTGAACATTTAGGTCATTTTGGTCCTCCCTAGGCATATTCTAATCCAATTAGGGTTTTTAACCAATCTTGTGCATCCAATATGTGATTTTGTGTCATTTTGTGTCATTGGTTGAACATTTAGGTCATTTTCGTCCTCCCTAGGCTTATTCTAATCCAATTAGGGTTTTTAACCAATCTTGTGCATCCAATATGTGATTTTTTTTTATTGGTTGCACATTTAGGTCATTTTCGTCCTCCCTAGGCTTATTCTAATCCAATTAGGGTTTTTAACCAATCTTGTGCATCCAATATGTTATTTTGTGTCATTGGTTGAACATTTAGGTCATTTTCGTCCTCCCTAGGCTTATTATAATCCAATTAGGGTTTTTAACCAATCTTGTGCATCCAATATGTGATTTTGTGTCATTTTGTGTCATTGGTTGAACATTTAGGTCATTTTCGTCCTCCCTAGGCTTATTCTAATCCAATTAGGGTTTTTAACCAATCTTGTGCATCCAATATGTTATTTTGTGTCATTTTGTGTCATTGGTTGAACATTTAGGTCGTTTTCGTCCTCCCTAGGCTTATTCTAATACAATTAGGGTTTCAAACCAATCTTGTGCATCCAATGTGATTGTGTGTCATTTTGTGTCATTGGTTGAACATTTACGTCATTTTCGTCCTCCCTAGGCTTATTCTAATCCAATTAGGGTTTTTAACCAATCTTGTGCATCCAATATGTGATTTTGTATCATTTTGTGTCATTGGTTGAACATTTAGGTCACTTTCGTCCTCCCTCGGCTTATTCTAATCATTTTAGGGTTTTTAACCAATCTTGTGCATCCAATATGTGATTTTGTGTCATTGGTTGAACATTTAGGTCATTTTCGTCCTCCCTAGGCTTATTCTAACCAATTAGGGTTTTTAACCAATCTTGTGCATCCAATATGTGATTTTGTGTCATTGATTGAACATTTAGCTCATTTTCTTCCTCCCTAGGCTTATTCTAATCCAATTAGGGTTTTTAACCAATCTTGTGCATCCAATATGTGATTTTGTGTCATTTTGTGTCATTGGTTGAACATTTAGGTCATTTTCGTCCTCCCTAGACTTATTCTAATCCAATTAGGGTTTTTAACTAATCTTGTGCATCCAATATGTGATTTTGTGTCATTTTGTGTCATTGGTTGAACATTTAGGTCATTTTCGTCCTCCCTAGGCTTATTCCAATCCAATTAGGGTTTTTAACCAATCTTGTGCATCCAATATGTGATTTTGTGTCATTGGTTGAACATTTAGGTCATTTTCGTCCTCCCTAGGCTTATTCTAATCCAATTAGGGTTTTAAACCAATCTTGTGCATCCAATATGTGATTTTGTGTCATTTTGTGTCATTGGTTGAACATTTAGGTCATTTTCGTCCTCCCTAGGCTTATTCTAATCCAATTAGGGTTTTTAACCAATCTTGTGCATCCAATGTGTGACTTTGTGTCATTGGTTGAACATTTAGGTCATTTTCGTCCTCGCTAGGCTTTTTCTAATCCAATTCGGGTTTTTAACTAATCTTGTGCATCCAATATGTGACTTTGTGTCATTGGTTGAACATTTAGGTCATTTTCGTCCTCCCTAGGCTTATCCTAATCCAATTAGGGTTTTTAACCAATCTAGTGCATCCAATATGTGATTTTGTACCATTGGATGAACATTTAGGTCATTTTTGTCCTCCCGAGCCTTATTCTAATCCAATTAGGGTTTTTAACCAATATTGTGCATCCAATATGCGATTTTGTGTCATTTTGGGTTATTGGTTGAACATTTAGGTCATTTTCGTCCTCCCTAGGCTTATTCTAATCCAATTAGGGTTTTTAACCAATCTTGTGCATCCAATATGTGATTTTGTGTCATTGGTTGAACATTTAGGTCATTTTCGTCCTCCCTAGGCTTATTCTAATCCAATAAGGATTTTTAACCAATCTTGTGCATCCAATATGTGATTTTGTGTCATTGGTCTAACATTTAGGTCATTTTCGTTCTCCCTAGGCTTATTCTAATCCAATTAGGGTTTTTAACCAATCTTGTGCATCCAATATGTGATTTTGTGTCATTTTGTGTCATTGGTTGAACATTTAGGTCATTTTCGTCCTCCCTAGGCTTATTCTAATCCAATTAGGGTTTTTAACCAATCTTGTGCATCCAATATGTGATTTTGTGTCATTTTGTGTCATTGGTCGAACATTTAGGTCATTTTCGTCCTCCCTAGGCTTATTCTAATCCAATTAGGGTTTTTAACCCATCTAGTGCATCCAATATGTGATTTTGTGTGATTTTGTGTCATTGGTTGAACATTTAGGTCATTTTCGTCCTCCCTAGGCTTATTCTAATCCAATTAGGGTTTTTAACAAATCTTGTGCATCCAATATGTGATTTTGTGTCATTAGTTGAACATTTAGGTCGTTTTCGTTCTCCCTAGGCTTATTCTAATCCAATTAGGGTTTTTAACCAATCTTGTGCATCCAATATGTGATTTTGTGTCATTTTGTGTCATTGGTTGAACATTTAGGTCATTTTCGTCCTCCCTAGGCTTATTCTAATCCAATTAGGGTTTTTAACCAATCTTGTGCATCCAATATGTGATTTTGTGTCATTTTGTGTCATTGGTTGAACATTTAGGTCATTTTCGTCCTCCCTAGGCTTATTCTAATCAATTAGGGTTTTTAACCAATCTTGTGCATCCAATATGTGATTTTGTGTCATTTTGTGTCATCAGTTGAACATTTAGGTCGTTTTCGTCTTCCCTAGGCTTATTCTAATCCGATTAGGGTTTTTATTCAATCTTGTGCATCCAATATGTGATTTTGTGTCATTGGTTGAACATTTAGGTCATTTTCGTCCTCCCTAGGCTTATTCTAATCCAATTAGGGTTTTTAACTAATCTTGTGCATCCAATATATGATTCTGTGTCATTGGTTGAACATTTAGGTCATTTTCGTCCTCCCTAGGCTTATTCTAATCCAATTAGGGTTTTTAACCAATTTTGTGCATCCAATATGTGATTTTGTGTCATTGGTTGAACATTTAGGTCATTTTCGTCCTCCCTAGGCTTATTTTAATCCAATTAGGGTTTTTAACCATTCTTGTGCATCCAATATGTGATTTTGTGTCATTTTGTGTCATTGGTTGAACATTTAGGTCATTTTCGTCCTCCCTAGGCTTATTCTAATCCAATTAGGGTTTTTAACCAATCTTGTGCATCCAATATGTGATTTTGTGTCATTTTGTGTCATTGGTTGAACATTTAGGTCATTTTCGTCCTCCCTAGGCTTATTCTAATCATATTAGGGTTTTTAACCAATCTTGTGCATCCAATATGTGATTTTGAGTCATTTTTTGTCATCGGTTGAACATTTAGGTCATTTTCGTCCTCCCTAGGCTAATTCTAATCCAATTAGGGTTTTTAACCAATCTTGTGCATCCAATATGTGATTTTGTGTCATTTTGTGTCATTGGTTGAACATTTAGGTCATTTTCATCCTCCCTAGGCTTATTCTAATCCAATTAGGGTTTTTAACCAATCTTGTGCATCCAGTATCTGATTTTGTGTCATTGGTTGAACATTTAGGTCATTTTCGTTCTCCGTAGGCTTATTCTAATCCAATTAGTGTTTTAAACCAATCTTGTGCTTCCGATATGTGATTTTGTGTTAGTTTGTGTCATTGGTTGAACATTTAGGTCATTTTCGTCATCCCTAGGCTTATTCTAATCCAATTAGGGTTTTTAACCAATCTTGTGCATCCAATATGTGATTTTGTGTCATTTTGTGTCATTGGTTGAACATTTAGGTCATTTTCGTCCTCCCCAGGCTTATTCTAATCCAATTAGGGTTTTTCACCAATCCTGTGCATCCAATATGTGATTTTGTGTCATTTTGTGTCATTGGTTGAACATTTAGGTCATTTTCGTCCTCCCTAGGGTTATTTTAATCCAATTAGGATTTTTAACCAATCTTGTACATCCAATATGTGATTTTGTGTCATTTTGTGTGAATTGGTTGAACATTTAGGTCACTTTCGTCCTCCCTAGGCTTATTCTACGCCGATTAGGGTTTTTAACCAATCTTGTGCATCCAATATGTGATTTTGTGTCATTTTTTGTCATTGGTTGAACATTTAGGTCATTTTCGTCCTCCCTAGGCTTATTCTAATCCAATTAGGGTTTTTAACCAATCTTGTGCATCCAATATGTGATTTTGTGTCATTGGTTAAACATTTAGGTCATTTTCGTCCCCCTTAGGCTTATTCTAATCCAATTAGGGTTTTTAACCAATCTTGTGCATCCAATATGTGATTTTGTGTCATTGGTTGAACATTTAGGTCATTTTCTTCCTCCCTAGGCTTATTCTAATCCAATTAGGGTTTTTATCCAATCTTGTGCATCCAATATGTGATTTTGTGTCATTGGTTGAACATTTAGATCATTTTCGTCCTCCCTAGGCTTATTCTAATCCAATTAGGGTTTTTAACCAATCTTGTGCATCCAATATGTGATTTTGTGCATTTTGTGTCATTGGTTGAACATTTAGGTCATTTTCGTCCTCCCTAGGCTTATTCTAATCCAATTAGGGTTTTTAACCAATCTTGTGCATCCAATATGTGATTTTGTGTCATTGGTTGAACATTTAGGTCATTTTCTTCCTCCCTCGGCTTATTCTAATCCAATTTGGGCTTTTAACCAATCTTGTGCATCCAATATGTGATTTTGTGTCATTGGTTGAACATTTAGGTCATTTTCGTCCTCCCTAGGCTTATTCTAATCCAATTAGGGTTTTTAACCAATCTTGTGCATCCAATATGTGATTTTGTATCATTTTGTGTCATTGGTTGAACATTTAGGTCATTTTCGTCCTTCCCAGGCTTATTCTAATCCAATTAGGGTTTTTCACCAATCCTGTGCATCCAATATGTGATTTTGTGTCATTTTGTGTCATTGGTTGAACATTTAGGTCATTTTCGTCCTCCCTAGGGTTATTTTAATCCAATTAGGATTTTTAACCAATCTTATGCATCCAATATGTGATTTTGTGTCATTTTGTGTGAATTGGTTGAACATTTAGGTCATTTTCGTCCTCCCTAGGCTTATTCTACGCCGATTAGGGTTTTTAACCAATCTTGTGCATCCAATATGTGATTTTGTGTCATTTTGTGTCATTGGTTGAACATTTAGGTCAATTTCGTCCTTCCTAGGGTTATTCTAATACAATTAGGGTTTTAAACCAATCTTGTGCATCCAATATGTGATTTTGTGTCATTGGTTGAACATTTAGGTCATTTTCGTCCTTCCTAGGCTTATTCTAATCCAATTAGGGTTTTAAACCAATCTTGTGCATCCAATATCTGATTTTGTGTCATTGGTTGAACATTTAGGTCATTTTCGTTCTCCCTAGGCTTATTCTAATCCAATTAGGGTTTTAAACCAATCTTGTGCATCCAATATGTGATTTTGTGTTAGTTTGTGTCATTGGTTGAACATTTAGGTCATTTTCGTCATCCCTAGGCTTATTCTAATCCAATTAGGGTTTTTAACCAATCTTGTGCATCCAATATGTGATTTTGTGTCATTTTGTGTCATTGGTTGAACATTTAGGTCATTTTCGTCCTCCCCAGGCTTATTCTAATCCAATTAGGGTTTTTCACCAATCCTGTGCATCCAATATGTGATTTTGTGTCATTTTGTGTCATTGGTTGAACATTTAGGTCATTTTCGTCCTCCCTAGGGTTATTTTAATCCAATTAGGATTTTTAACCAATCTTGTACATCCAATATGTGATTTTGTGTCATTTTGTGTGAATTGGTTGAACATTTAGGTCACTTTCGTCCTCCCTAGGCTTATTCTACGCCGATTAGGGTTTTTAACCAATCTTGTGCATCCAATATGTGATTTTGTGTCATTTTTTGTCATTGGTTGAACATTTAGGTCATTTTCGTCCTCCCTAGGCTTATTCTAATCCAATTAGGGTTTTTAACCAATCTTGTGCATCCAATATGTGATTTTGTGTCATTGGTTAAACATTTAGGTCATTTTCGTCCCCCTTAGGCTTATTCTAATCCAATTAGGGTTTTTAACCAATCTTGTGCATCCAATATGTGATTTTGTGTCATTGGTTGAACATTTAGGTCATTTTCTTCCTCCCTAGGCTTATTCTAATCCAATTAGGGTTTTTATCCAATCTTGTACATCCAATATGTGATTTTGTGTCATTGGTTGAACATTTAGGTCATTTTCGTCCTCCCTAGGCTTATTCTAATCCAATTAGGGTTTTTAACCAATCTTGTGCATCCAATATGTGATTTTGTGTCATTTTGTGTCATTGGTTGAACATTTAGGTCATTTTCGTCCTCCCTAGGCTTATTCTAATCCAATTAGGGTTTTTAACCAATCTTGTGCATCCAATATGTGATTTTGTGTCATTGGTTGAACATTTAGTTCATTTTCGTCCTCCCTAGGCTTATTCTATTCCATTTAGGGTTTTTAACCAATCTTCTGCATCCAATATGTGATTTTGTGTCATTTTGTGTCATTGGTTCAACATTTAGGTCATTTTCGTCCTCCCTAGGGTTATTTTAATCCAATTAGGATTTTTAACCAATCTTGTGCATCCAATATGTGATTTTGTGTCATTTTGTGTCATTGGTTGAACATTTAGGTCATTTTCGTCCTCCCTAGGCTTATTCTAATCCAATTAGGGTTTTTAACCAATCTTGTGCATCCAATATGTGATTTTGTGTCATTTTGTGTCATTGGTTGAACATATAGGTTATTTTCGTCCTCCCTAGGCTTATTCTAATCCAATTAGGGTTTTTAACCAATCTTGTGCATCCAATATGTGATTTTGTGTCATTTTGTGTCATTGGTTGAACATTTAGGTCATTTTCGTCCTCCCTAGGCTTATTCTAATCCAATTAGGGTTTTTAACCAATCTTGTGCATCCAATATGTTATTTTGTGTCATTTTGTGTCATTGGTTGAACATTTAGGTCGTTTTCGTCCTCCCTAGGCTTATTCTAATACAATTAGGGTTTCAAACCAATCTTGTGCATCCAATGTGATTGTGTGTCATTTTGTGTCATTGGTTGAACATTTAGGTCATTTTCGTCCTCCCTAGGCTTATTCTAATCCAATTAGGGTTTTTAACCAATCTTGTGCATCCAATATGTGATTTTGTATCATTTTGTGTCATTGGTTGAACATTTAGGTCATTTTCGTCCTCCCTAGGCCTATTCTAATCCAATTAGGGTTTTTAACCAATCTTGTGCGTCCAATATGTGATTTTGTGTCATATTATGTCATTGGTTGAACATTTAGGTAATTTTCGTCCTCCCTAGGCTTATTCTAATCCAATTAGGGTTTTTAACCAATCTTGTGCATCCAATATGTGATTTTGTGTCATTTTGTGTCATTGGTTGAACATTTAGGTCATTTTCGTCCTCCCTAGGCTTATTCTAATCCAATTAGGGTTTTTAACCAATCTTGTGCATCCAATATGTGATTTTGTATCATTTTGTGACATTGGTTGAACATTTAGGTCACTTTCGTCCTCCCTAGGCTTATTCTAATCATTTTAGGGTTTTTAACCAATCTTGTGCATCCAATATGTGATTTTGTGTCATTGGTTGAACATTTAGCTCATTTTCTTCCTCCCTAGGCTTATTCTAATCCAATTAGGGTTTTTAACCAATCTTGTGCATCCAATATGTGATTTTGTGTCATTTTGTGTCATTGGTTGAACATTTAGGTCATTTTCGTCCTCCCTAGACTTATTCTAATCCAATTAGGGTTTTTAACTAATCTTGTGCATCCAATATGTGATTTTGTGTCATTTTGTGTCATTGGTTGAACATTTAGGTCATTTTCATCCTCCCTAGGCTTATTCTAATCCAATTAGGGTTTTTAACCAATCTTGTGCATCCAATATCTGATTTTGGGTCATTGGTTGAACATTTAGGTAATTTTCGTCCTCCCTAGGCTTATTCTAATCCAATTAGGGTTTTTAACCAATCTTGTGCATCCAATATGTGATTTTGTGTCATTGGTTGAACATTTTTGTCATTTTCGTCCTCCTTAGGCTTATTCTAATCCAATTAGGGTTTTTAACCAATCTTCTGCATCCAATATGTGATTTTGTGTCATTTTGTGTCATTGGTTCAACATTTAGGTCATTTTCGTCCTCCCTAGGCTTATTCTAATCCAATTAGGGTTTTTAACCAATCTTGTGCATCCAATATGTGATTTTGTGTCATTTTGTGTCATTTGTTGAACATTTAGGTCATTTTCGTCCTCCCTAGGCTTATTCTAATCCAATTAGGGTTTTTAACCAATCTTGTGCATATAATAAGTGATTTTGTGTCATTGGTAATCCAATTAGGTCATTTTCGTCCTCGCTAGGCTTATTCTAATCCAATTAGGGTTTTTAACCAATCTTGTGCATCCAATATGTGATTTTGTGTCATTTTGTGTCATTGGTTGAACATTTCGGTCATTTTTGTCGTCCCTAGGCTTATTCTAATCCAATTAGGGTTTTTAACCAATCTTGTGCATCCAATATGTGATTTTGTGTCATTTTGTGTCATTGGTTGAACATTTAGGTCATTTTCGTCCTCCCTAGGCTTATTCTAATCCAATTAGGGTTTTTAACCAATCTTGTGCATCTAATATGTGATTTTGTGTCATTGGTTGAACATTTAGGTCATTTTTGTCCTCCCTAGGCTTATTCTAATCCAATTAGGGTTTTTAACCAATCTTGTGCATCCAATATGTGATTTTGTGTCATTGGTTGAACATTTTTGTCATTTTCGTCCTCCTTAGGCTTATTCTAATCCAATTAGGGTTTTTAACCAATATTCTGCATCCAATATGTGATTTTGTGTCATTGGTTCAACATTTAGGTCATTTTCGTCCTCCCTAGGCTTATTCTAATCCAATTAGGGTTTTTAACCAATCTTGTGCATCCAATATGTGATTTTGTGTCATTTTGTGTCATTGGTTGAACATTTAGGTCAATTTCGTCCTTCCTAGGCTTATTCTAATACAATTAGGGTTTTAAACCAATCTTGTGCATCCAATATGTGATTTTGTGTCATGGTTGAACATTTAGGTCATTTTCGTCCTTCCTAGGCTTATTCTAATCCAATTAAGATTTTTAACCAATCTTGTGCATCCAATATGTGATTTTGTGTCATTTTATGTCATTGGTTGAACATTTAGGTCATTTTCATCCTCCCTAGGCTTATTCTAATCCAATTAGGGTTTTTAACCAATCTTGTGCATCCAATATCTGATTTTGTGTCATTGGTTGAACATTTAGGTCATTTTCGTTCTCCCAAGGCTTATTCTAATCCAATTAGGGTTTTAAACCAATCTTGTGCATCCAATATGTGATTTTGTGTTAGTTTGTGTCATTGGTTGAACATTTAGGTCATTTTCGTCATCCCTAGGCTTATTCTAATCCAATTAGGGTTTTTAACCAATCTTGTGCATCCAATATGTGATTTTGTGTCATTTTGTGTCATTGGTTGAACATTTAGGTCATTTTCGTCCTCCCCAGGCTTATTCTACGCCGATTAGGGTTTTTTACCAATCTTGTGCATCCAATATGTGATTTTGTGTCATTTTGTGTCATTTGTTGAACATTTAGGTCAATTTCGTCCTTCCTAGGCTTATTCTAATACAATTAGGGTTTTAAACCAATCTTGTGCATCCAATATGTGATTTTGTGTCATTGGTTGAACATTTAGGTCATTTTCGTCCTTCCTAGGCTTATTCTAATCCAATTAAGATTTTTAACCAATCTTGTGCATCCAATATGTGATTTTGTGTCATTTTGTGTCATTGGTTGAACATTTAGGTCATTTTCATCCTCCCTAGGCTTATTCTAATCCAATTAGGGTTTTTAACCAATCTTGTGCATCCAGTATCTGATTTTGTGTCATTGGTTGAACATTTAGGTCATTTTCGTTCTCCGTAGGCTTATTCTAATCCAATTAGTGTTTTAAACCAATCTTGTGCTTCCGATATGTGATTTTGTGTTAGTTTGTGTCATTGGTTGAACATTTAGGTCATTTTCGTCATCCCTAGGCTTATTCTAATCCAATTAGGGTTTTTAACCAATCTTGTGCATCCAATATGTGATTTTGTGTCATTTTGTGTCATTGGTTGAACATTTAGGTCATTTTCGTCCTCCCTAGGCTTATTCTAATCCAATTAGGATTTAAAACCAATCTTGTGCATCCAATATGTGATTTTGTGTCATTTTGTGTCATTGGTTGAACATTTAGGTCATTTTCGTCCTCCCTAGGCTTATTCTAATCCAATTAGTATTTTTAACCAATCTTGTGCATCCAATATGTGATTTTGTGTCATTGGTTGAACATTTTGGTCATTTTCGTCCTCCCAAGGCTTATTCTAATCCAATTTGGGTTTTTAACCAATCATGTGCATAATCTGTGATTTTGTGTCATTTTGTGTCATTGGTTGAACATTTAGCTCATTTTCGTCCGCCCTAGGCTTATTCTAATCCAATTAGGGTTTTTAACCAATCTTGTGCATCCAATATGTGATTTTGTGTATTTTGTGTCATTGGTTGAACATTTAGGTCATTTTCGTCCTCCCTAGGCTTATTCTTATCCAATTAGGATTTTTAACCAATCTTGTGCATCCAATATGTGATTTTGTGTCATTTTGTGTCATTGGTTGAACATTTAGGTCATTTTCGTCCTCCCTAGGCTTATTCTAATCCAATTAGGGTTTTTAACCAATCTTGTGCATCCAATATGTGATTTTGTGTCATTTTGTATCATTGGTTGAACATTTAGGTCATTTTCGTCCTCCCTAGGCTTTTTCTAATCCAATTAGGGTTTTTAACCAATCTTGTGCATCCAATATGTGATTTTGTGTCATTAGTTGAACATTTAGGTCGTTTTCGTCCTCCCTAGGCTTATTCTAATCTAATTAGGGTTTTTAACCAATCTTGTCCATCCAATATGTGATTTAGTGTCATTTTGTGTCATTGGTTGAACATTTAGGTCATTTTCGTCCTCCCTAGGCTTATTCTAATCCAATTAGGGTTTTTAACCAATCTTGTGCTTCCAATATGTGATTTTGTGTCATTCGTTGAACATTTAGGTCGTTTTCGTCCTCCCTAGGCTTATTCGAATCCAATTAGGGTTTTTAACCAATCTTGTGCATCCAATATGTGATTTTGTGTCATTTTGTGTCATTGGTTGAACATTTAGGTCATTTTCGTCCTCCCTAGGCTTATTCTAATCCAATTAGGGTTTTTAACCAATCTTGTGCATCCAATATGTGATTTTGTGTCATTTTGTGTCATTGGTTGAACATTTAGGTCATTTTCATCCTCCCTAGCCTTATTCTAATCCAATTAGGGTTTTTAACCAATCTTGTGCATCCAATATGTGGTTTTGTGTCATTTTGTGTCATTGGTTGAACATTTAGGTCATTTTCGTCCTCCGTAAGCTTATTCTAATCCAATTAGGGTTTTTAACCAATCTTGTGCATCCAATATGTCATTTTGTGTCAATGGTTGAACATTAAGGTCATTTTCGTCCTCCCTAGGCTTATTCTAAAACAATTAGTGTTTTTAACCAATCTTGTGCATCCAATATGTGATTTTGTGTCATTGGTTGAACATTTAGGTCATTTTCGTCCTCCCTAGGCTTATTCTAATCCAATTAGGGTTTTTAACCAATCTTGTGCATCCAATATGTGATTTTGTATCATTTTGTGTCATTGGTTGAACATTTAGGTCATTTTCGTCCTTCCCAGGCTTATTCTAATCCAATTAGGGTTTTTCACCAATCCTGTGCATCCAATATGTGATTTTGTGTCATTTTGTGTCATTGGTTGAACATTTAGGTCATTTTCGTCCTCCCTAGGGTTATTTTAATCCAATTAGGATTTTTAACCAATCTTGTGCATTCAATATGTGATTTTGTGTCATTTTGTGTGAATTGGTTGAACATTTAGGTCATTTTCGTCCTCCCTAGGCTTATTCTACGCCGATTAGGGTTTTTAACCAATCTTGTGCATCCAATATGTGATTTTGTGTCATTTTGTGTCATTGGTTGAACATTTAGGTCATTTTCGTCCTCCCTAGGCTTATTCTAATCCAATTAGGGTTTTTAACCAATCTTGTGCATCCAATATGTGATTTTGTGTCATTTTGTGTCATTGGTTGAACATTTAGGTCATTTTCATCCTCCCTAGGCTTATTCTAATCCAATTAGGGTTTTTAACCAATCTTGTGCATCCAGTATCTGATTTTGTGTCATTGGTTGAACATTTAGGTCATTTTCGTTCCCCCTAGGCTTATTCTAATCCAATTAGGGTTTTAAACCAATCTTGTGCTTCCGATATGTGATTTTGTGTTAGTTTGTGTCATTGGTTGAACATTTAGGTCATTTTCGTCCTCACCAGGCTTATTCTAATCCAATTAGGGTTTTTCACCAATCCTGTGCATCCAATATGTGATTTTGTGTCATTGGTTGAACATTTAGGTCATTTTCGTCCTCCCTAGGGTTATTTTAATCCAATTATGATTTGTAACCAATCTTGTGCATCCAATATGTGATTTTGTGTCATTGGTTGAACATTTAGGTCATTTTTGTCCTCCCTAGGCTTATTCTACGCCAATTAGGGTTTTTAACCAATCTTGTGCATCCAATATGTGATTTTGTGTCATTTTGTGTCATTGGTTGAACATTTAGGTCATTTTCGTCCTCCCTAGGCTTATTCTAATCCAATTAGGGTTTTTAACCAATCTTGTGCATCCAATATGTGATTTTGTGTCATTTTGTGTCATTGGTTGAACATTTAGGTCATTTTCGTCCTCCCTAGGCTTATTCTAATCCAATTAGGGTTTTTAACCAATCTTGTGCATCCAATATGTGATTTGGTGTCATTGGTTGAAAATTTAGGTCATTTTCGTCCTCCCTAGGCTTATTCTAATCCAATTAGCGTTTTTAACCAATCTTGTGCGTCCAATATGTGATTTTGTGTCATTGGTTGAACATTTAGGTCATTTTCGTCCTCCACAGGCTTATTCTAATCCAATTAGGGTTTTTAACCAATCTTGTGCATCCAATATGTGATTATGTGTTGTTTTGTGTCATTGGTTGAACATTTAGGTCATTTTCGTCCTCCCTAGGCTTATTCTAATCCAATTAGGGTTTTTAACCAATCTTGTGCATCCAATATGTGATTTTGTGTCATTTTGTGTCATTGGTTGAACATTTAGGT
The DNA here is from genome assembly GCA_037974755.1 of Cicer yamashitae. Classification (NCBI taxonomy): domain Eukaryota; kingdom Viridiplantae; phylum Streptophyta; class Magnoliopsida; order Fabales; family Fabaceae; genus Cicer; species Cicer yamashitae. The sequence continues at coordinate 4,808,346 of JBBPBQ010000008.1, read as the reverse complement.
CATTTTCGTCCTCCCTAGGCTTATTCTAATCCAATTAGGGTTTTTAACCAATCTTGTGCATATGATAAGTGATTTTATGTCATTGGTAATCCAATTAGGTCATTTTCGTCCTCCCTAGGCTTATTACAATCCAATTAGGGTTTTTAACCAATCTTGTGCATCCAATATGTTATTTTGTGTCATTTTGTGTCATTGGTTGAACATTTAGGTCATTTTCGTCCTCCCTAGGCTTATTCTAATCCAATTAGGGTTTTTAACCAATCTTGTGCATATAATAAGTGATTTTGTGTCATTGGTAATTCAATTAGGTCATTTTCGTCCTCACTAGGCTTATTCAAATCCAATTAGGGTTTTTAACTAATCTTGTGCATCCAATATGTGATTTTGTGTCATTTTGTGTCATTGGTTGAACATTTAGGTCATTTTCGTCCTCCCTAGGCTTATTCTAATCCAATTAGGGTTTTTAACCAATCTTGTGCATCCAATATGTGATTTTGTGTCATTTTGTGTCATTGGTTGAACATTTAGGTCATTTTCCTCCTCCCTAGGTTTATTCTAATCCAATTAAGGTTTTTAACCAATCTTGTGCATCGAATATGTGATTTTGTGTCATTTTGTGTCATTGGTTGAACATTTAGGTCATTTTCGTCCTCCCTAGGCTTATTCTAATCCAATTAGGGTTTTTAACTAATCTTGTGCATCCAATATGTGATTTTGTGTCATTTTGTGTCATTGGTTGAACATTTAGGTCATTTTCATCCTCCCTAGGCTTATTCTAATCCAATTAGGGTTTTTAACCAATCTTGTGCATCCAATATCTGATTTTGGGTCATTGGTTGAACATTTAGGTAATTTTCGTCCTCCCTAGGCTTATTCTAATCCAATTAGGGTTTTTAACCAATCTTGTGCATCCAATATGTGATTTTGTGTCATTGGTTGAACATTTTTGTCATTTTCGTCCTCCTTAGGCTTATTCTAATCCAATTAGGGTTTTTAACCAATCTTCTGCATCCAATATGTGATTTTGTGTCATTGGTTCAACATTTAGGTCATTTTCGTCCTCCCTAGGCTTATTCTAATCCAATTAGGGTTTTTAACCAATCTTGTGCATCCAATATGTGATTTTGTGTCATTTTGTGTCATTGGTTGAACATTTAGGTCAATTTCGTCCTTCCTAGGCTTATTCTAATACAATTAGGGTTTTAAACCAATCTTGTGCATCCAATATGTGATTTTGTGTCATGGTTGAACATTTAGGTCATTTTCGTCCTTCCTAGGCTTATTCTAATCCAATTAAGATTTTTAACCAATCTTGTGCATCCAATATGTGATTTTGAGTCATTTTGTGTCATTGGTTGAACATTTAGGTCATTTTCATCCTCTCTAGGCTTATTCTAATCCAATTAGGGTTTTTAACCAATCTTGTGCATCCAATATCTGATTTTGTGTCATTGGTTGAACATTTAGGTCATTTTCGTTCTCCCAAGGCTGATTCTAATCCAATTAGGGTTTTAAACCAATCTTGTGCATCCAATATGTGATTTTGTGTTAGTTTGTGGCATTGGTTGAACATTTAGGTCATTTTCGTCATCCCTAGGCTTATTCTAATCCAATTTGGGTTTTTAACCAATCTTGTGCATCCAATATGTGATTTTGTGTCATTTTGTGTCATTGGTTGAACATTTAGGTCATTTTCGTCCTCCCCAGGCTTATTCTAATCCAATTAGGGTTTTTCACCAATCCTGTGCATCCAATATGTGATTGTGTGTCATTTTATGTCATTGGTTGAACATTTAGGTCATTTTCGTCCTCCCTAGGGTTATTTTAATCCAATTAGGATTTTTAACCAATCTTGTGCATCCAATATGTGATTTTGTGTCATTTTGTGTCATTGGTTGAACATTTAGGTTATTTTTGTCCTCCCTAGGCTTATTCTACGCCAATTAGGGTTTTTAACCAATCTTGTGCATCCAATATGTGATTTTGTGTCATTTTGTGTCATTTTCGTCCTCCCTAGGCTTATTCTAATCCAATTAGGGTTTTTAACCAATCTTGTGCATCCAATATGTGATTTTGTGTCATTTTGTGTCATTGGTTGAACATTTAGGTCATTTTCGTCCTCCCTAGGCTTATTCTAATCCAATTAGGGTTTTTAACCAATCTTGTGCATCCAATATGTGATTTTGTGTCATTGGTTGAACATTTAGGTCATTTTCGTCCTCCCTAGGCTTATTCTAATCCATTTAGGATTTTTAACCAATCTTGGGCATCCAATATGTGATTTTGTGTCATTTTGTGTCATTGGTTGAACATTTAGGTCATTTTCGTCCTCCCTATGCTTATTCTAATCCAATTAGGGTTTTTAACCAATCTTGTGCATCCAATATGTGATTTTGTGTCATTTTGTGTCATTGGTTGAACATTTAGGTCATTTTCGTCCTCCCTAGGCTTATTCTAATCCAATTAGGGTTTTTAACCAATCTTGTGCATCGAATATGTGATTTTGTGTTATTTTGTGTCGTTGGTTGAACATTTAGGTCATTTTCGACCTCCCTAGGCTTATTCTAATCCAATTAGGGTTTTTAACCAAACTTGTGCACCCAATATGTCATTTTGTGTCATTGGTTGAACATTTAGGTTATTTTCGTCCTCCCTAGGCTTATTCTAATCCAATTAGAGTTTTTAACCAATCTTGTGCATCCAATATGTGATTTTGTGTCATTTTGTGTCATTGGTTGAACATTTAGGTCATTTTCGTCCTCCCTAGGCTTATTCTAATCCAATTACGAGTTTTAACCAATCTTGTGCATCCAATATGTGATTTTGTGTCATTGGTTGAACATTTAGGTCATTGTTGTCCTCCCTAGGCTTATTCTAATCCAATTAGGGTTTTTAACCAATCTTGTGCATCCAATATGTGATTTTGTGTCATTTTGTGTCATTGGTTGAACATTTAGGTCATTTTCGTCCTCCCTAGGCTTATTCTAATCCAATTACGAGTTTTAACCAATCTTGTGCATCCAATATGTGATTTTGTGTCATTGGTTGAACATTTAGGTCATATTCGTCCTCCCTAGGCCTATTATAATCCAATTAGGGTTTTTAACCAATCTTGTGCATCCAATATGTGATTTTGTGTCATTTTGTGTCATTGGTTGAACATTTAGGTCATTTTCGTCCTCCCTAGGCTTATTCTAATCCAATTACGATTTTTAACCAATTTTGTGCATCCAATATGTGATTTTGTGTCATTGGTTGAATATTTAGGTCATTTTCGTCCTCCTTAGGCTTATTATAATCCAATTAGGGTTTTTAACCAATCTTGTGCATCCAATATGTGATTTTTTGTCATTTTGTGTCATTGGTTGAACATTTAGGTCATTTTCGTCCTCCCTAGGCTTATTCTAATCCAATTAGGGTTTTTAACCAATCTTGTGCATCCAATATGTGATTTTGTGTCATTTTGTGTCATTGGTTGAACATTTAGGTCATTTTTGTCCTCCCTGGCTTATTCTAATCCAATTAGGTTTTTAACCAATGTTGTGTATCCAATATGTGATTTTGTGTCATTTTATGTCATTGGTTGAACATTTAGGTCATTTTCGTCCTCCCTAGGCTTATTCTAATCCAATTAGGGTTTTAAACCAATCTTGTGCATCCAATATGTGATATTGTGTCATTTTGTGTCATTGGTTGAACATTTAGGTCATTTTCATCCTCCCTAGGCTTATTCTAATCCAATTAGGGTTTTTAACCAATCTTGTGCATCCAATATGTGATTTTTTGTCATTTTGTGTCATTGGTTGAACATTTAGGTCATTTTCGTCCTCCCTAGGCTTATTCTAATCCAATTAGGGTTTTTAACCAATCTTGTGCATCCAATATGTGATTTTGTGTCATTTTGTGTCATTGGTTGAACATTTAGGTCATTTTCGTCCTCCATAGGCTTATTCTAATCCAATTAGGATTTTTAACCAATCTTGTGCATCCAATATGTGACTTTGTGTTATTTTGTGTAATTGGTTGAACATTTAGGTCATTTTCGTCCTCCCTAGGCTTATTCTAATCCAATTAGGGTTTTTAACCAATCTTGTGCATCCAATATGTGATTTTGTGTCATTTTGTGTCATTGGTTGAACATTTAGGTCATTTTCGTCCTCCCTAGGCTTATTCTAATCCAATTAGGGTTTTTAACCACTCTTTTGCATATAATAATTGATTTTGTGTCATTGGTAATCCAATTAGGTCATTTTTGTCCTCCCTAGGCTTATTCTAATCCAATTAGGGTTTTTAACCAATCTTGGGCATCCAATATGTGATTTTGTGTCATTTTGTGTCATTGGTTGAACATTTATGTCATTTTCGTATTCCCTAGGCTTATTCTAACCCAATTAGGGTTTTTAACCAATCTTGTGCATCCAATATGTGATTTTCTGTCATTGGTTGAACATTTAGGTCATTTTCGTCCTCCCTAGGCTTATTCTAATCCAATTAGGGTTTTTAACCAATCTTGTGCATCCAATATGTGATTTTGTGTCATTTTGTGTCATTGGTTGAACATTTAGGTCATTTTCGTCCTCCCTAGGCTTATTCTAATCCAATTAGGGTTTTTAACCAATCTTGTGTATCCAATATGTGCTTTTGTGTCAATGGTTGAACATTTAGGTCATTTTCATCCTCCCTAGGCTTATTCTAATCCAGTTAGGGTTTTTAACCAATCTTGTACATCCAATATGTGATTTTGTGTCATTTTGTGTCGTTGGTTGAACATTTAGGTCATTTTCGTCCTCCCTAGGCTTATTCTAATCCAATTAGGGTTTTTAACCGATCTTGTGCATCCAATATGTGATTTTGTGTCATTTTGTGTCATTGGTTGAACATTTAGGTCATTTTCGTCCTCCCTAGGCTTATTCTAATCCAATTAGGGTTTTTAACCAATCTTGTGCATCCAATATGTGATTTTGTGTCATTGATTGAACATTTAGGTCTTTTTCGTCCTCCCTATGCTTATTCTAATCCAGTTAGGGTTTTTAACCAATCTTGTGCATCCAATATGTGATTTTGTGTCATTTTGTGTCATTGGTTGAACATTTAGGTCATTTTCGTCCTCCCTAGGCTTATTCTAATCCAATTAGGGTTTTTAACCAATCTTGTGCATCCAATAAGTGATTTTGTGTCATTTTGTGTCATTGGTTGAACATTTATGTCATTTTTGTCCTCCCTAGGCTTATTCTAATCCAATTAGGGTTTTTAACCAATCTTGTGCATCCAATATGTGATTTTGTGTCATTGGTTGAACATTTAGGTCATTTTTGTCCTCCCTAGGCTTATTCTAATCCAATTAGGGTTTTTAACCAATCTTGTGCATCCAATATGTGATTTTGTGTCATTTTGTGTCATTGGTTGAACATTTAGGTCATTTTCGTCCTCCCTAGGCTTATTCTAATCCAATTACGAGTTTTAACCAATCTTGTGCATCCAATATGTGATTTTGTGTCATTGGTTGAATATTTAGGTCATTTTTGTCCTCCCTAGGCTTATTCTAATCCAATTAGGGTTTTTAACCAATCTTGTGCATCCAATATGTGATTTTGTGTCATTTTGTGTCATTGGTTGAACATTTAGGTCATTTTCGTCCTCCCTAAGCTTATTCTAATCCAATTACGGTTTTTAACAAATCTTGTGCATCAAATATGTGATTTTGTTTTAATGGTTGAACATTTAGGTCATTTTCGTCGTCCCTAGGCTTATTCTAATCCAATTAGAGTTTTTAACCAATCTTGTGCATCCAATATGTGATTTTGTGTCATTGGTTGAACATTTAGGTCATTTTCGTCCTCCCTAGGCTTATTCTAATCCAATTAGGGTTTTTAACCAATCTTGTGCATCCAATATGTGATTTTGTGTCATTGGTTGAACATTTAGGTCATTTTCGTCCTCCCTAGGCATATTCTAATCCAATTAGGGTTTGTAACCAATCTTGTGCATCTAATATGTGATTTTGTGTCATTGGTTGAACATTTAGGTCTTCTTCGTCCTCCCTAGGCTTATTCTAATCCAATTAGGGTTTTTAACCAATCTTGTGCATCCAATATGTGATTTTGTGTCATTTTGTGTCATTGGTTGAACATTTAGGTCATTTTCGTCCTCCCTAGGCTTATTCTAATCCAATTAGGGTTTTTAACCAATCTTGTGCATCCAATATGTGATTTTGTGTCATTTTGTGTCATTGGTTGAACATTTACGTCATCTTCGTCCTCCCTAGGCTTATTCTAATCCAATTAGGGTTTTTAACCAATCTTGTGCATCCAATATGTGATTTTGTGTCATTTTGTGTCATTGGTTGAACATTTAGGTCATTTTCGTCCTCCCTAGGCTTATTCTAATCCAATTAGGGTTTTTAACCAATCTTGTGCATCCAATATGTGATTTTGTGTCATTTTGTGTCATTGGTCGAACATTTAGGTCATTTTCGTCCTCCCTAGGCTTATTCTAATCCAATTAGGGTTTTTAACCCATCTAGTGCATCCAATATGTGATTTTGTGTGATTTTGTGTCATTGGTTGAACATTTAGGTCATTTTCGTCCTCCCTAGGCTTATTCTAATCCAATTAGGGTTTTTAACAAATCTTGTGCATCCAATATGTGATTTTGTGTCATTAGTTGAACATTTAGGTCGTTTTCGTTCTCCCTAGGCTTATTCTAATCCAATTAGGGTTTTTAACCAATCTTGTGCATCCAATATGTGATTTTGTGTCATTTTGTGTCATTGGTTGAACATTTAGGTCATTTTCGTCCTCCCTAGGCTTATTCTAATCCAATTAGGGTTTTTAACCAATCTTGTGCGTCCAATATGTGATTTTGCGTCATTTTGTATCATTGGTTGAACATTTAGGTCATTTTCGTCCTCCCTAGGCTTATTCTAATCCAATTAGGGTTTTTAACCAATCTTGTGCATCCAATATGTGATTTTGTGTCATTTTGTGTCATTGGTTGAACATTTAGGTCATTTTCGTCCTCCCTAGGCTTATTCTAATCCAATTAGGGTTTTTAACCAATCTTGTGCATCCAATATGTGATTTGGTGTCATTGGTTGAAAATTTAGGTCATTTTCGTCCTCCCTAGGCTTATTCTAATCCAATTAGCGTTTTTAACCAATCTTGTGCGTCCAATATGTGATTTTGTGTCATTGGTTGAACATTTAGGTCATTTTCGTCCTCCACAGGCTTATTCTAATCCAATTAGGGTTTTTAACCAATCTTGTGCATCCAATATGTGATTATGTGTTGTTTTGTGTCATTGGTTGAACATTTAGGTCATTTTCGTCCTCCCTAGGCTTATTCTAATCCAATTAGGGTTTTTAACCAATCTTGTGCATCCAATATGTGATTTTGTGTCATTTTGTGTCATTGGTTGAACATTTAGGTCATTTTCGTCCTCCCTAGGCTTATTCTAATCCAATTAGGGTTTTTAACCAATCTTGTGCATCCAATATGTGATTTTATGTTATTTTGTGTCATTGGTTGAACATTTAGGTCATTTTCGTCTTCCCTAGGCTTATTCTAATCCAATTAGGGTTTTTAACCAATCTTGTGCATCCAATATGTGATTTTGTGTCATTTTGTGTCATTGGTTGAACATTTAGGTCATTTTCGTCCTCCCTAGGCTTATTCCAATCCAATTAGGGTTTTTAACCAATCTTGTGCATCCAATATGTGATTTTGTGTCATTTTGTGTCATTGGTTGAACATTTAGGTTATTTTCGTCCTCCCTAGGCTTATTCTAATCCAATTAGGGTTTTTAACCAATCTTGTGCATCCAATATGTGATTTTGTGTCATTGGTTGATTATTTAGGTCATTTTCGTCATCCCTAGGATTATTCTAATCCATTTAGGGTTTTTAACCAATCTTGTGCATCCAATATGTGATTTTGTGTCATTGGTTGAACATTTAGGTCATTTTTGTCCTCCCTAGGCTTATTCTAATCCAATTAGGGTGTTTAACCGATCTTGTGCATCCAATATGTGATTTTGTGTCATTTTGTGTCATTGGTTGAACATTTAGGTCATTTTCGTTCTCCCTAAGCTTATTCTAATCCAATTAGGGTTTTTAACCAATCTTGTGCATCCAATATGTGATTTTGTGTCATTGGTTGAACATTTAGTTCATTTTCGTCCTCCCTAGGCTTATTCTAATCCATTTAGGGTTTTTAACCAATCTTTTGCATCCAATATGTGATTTTGTGTCATTTTGTGTCATTGGTTCAACATTTAGGTCATTTTCGTCCTCCCTAGGGTTATTTTAATCCAATTAGGATTTTTAACCAATCTTGTGCATCCAATATGTGATTTTGTGTCATTTTGTGTCATTGGTTGAACATTTAGGTCATTTTCGTCCTCCCCAGGCTTATTCTAATCCAATTAGGGTTTTTAACCAATCTTGTGCATCCAATATGTGATTTTGTGTCATTATGTGTCATTGGTTGAACATTTAGGTCATTTTCGTCCTCCCTAGGGTTATTCTAATCCAATTAGGATTTTTTACCAATCTTGTGCATCCAATAAGTGATTTTGTGTCATTGGTTGAACATTTAGGTCATTTTCGTCCTCCCTAGGCTTATTCTAATCCAATTAGGGTTTTAAACCAATCTTGTGCATCCAATATGTGATTTTGGGTCATTTTGTGTCATTGGTTGAACATTTAGGTAATTTTCGTCCTCCCTAGGCTTATTCTAATCCAATTAGGGTTTTTAACCAATCTTGTGCATCCAATATGTGATTTTGTGTCATTTTGTGTCATTGGTTGAACATTTAGGTAATTTTCGTCCTCCCTAGGCTTATTCTAATCCAATTAGGGTTTTTAACCAATCTTGTGCATCCAATATGTGATTTTGTGTCATTTTGTGTCATTGGTTGAACATTGAGGTCATTTTCGTCCTCCCTAGGCTTATTCTAATCCAATTAGGGTTTTTAACCAATCTTGTGCATCCAATATGTGATTTTGTGTCATTGGTTGAACATTTAGGTCATTTTTGTCCTCCCTAGGCTTATTCTAATCCAATTTGGGTTTTTAAACAATCTTCTGCATCCAACATGTGATTTTGTGTCATTGGTTTAACATATAGGTCATTTTCGTCCTCCCTTGGCTTATTCTAATCTAATTAGGGTTTTTAACCAATCTTGTGCATCCAATATGTGATTTTGTGTCATCAGTTGAACATTTTGGTCATTTTCGTCCTCCCTAGGCTTATTCTAATCCAATTAGGGTTTTTAACCAATCTTGTGCATCCAATATGTGATTTTGTGTCATTTTGTGTCATCGGTTGAACATTTAGGTCATTTTTCGTCCTCCCTAGGCTTATTCTAATCCAATTAGGGTTTTTAACCAATCTTGTGCATCTAATATGTGATTTTGTGTCATTTTGTGTCATCGGTTGAACATGTTGGTCATTTTCGTCCTCCCTAGGCTTATTCTAATCCAATTAGGGTTTTTAACCAATCTTGTGCATCCAATATGTGATTTTGTGTCATTGGTTGAACATTTAGGTCATTTTCGTCCTCCCTAGGCTTATTCTAATCCAATTAGGGTTTTTAACCAATCTTGTGCATCCAATATGTGATTTTGTGTCATTTTGTGTCATTGGTTGAACATTTAGGTCATTTTCGTCCTCCCCAGGCTTATTCTAATCCAATTAGGGTTTTTCACCAATCCTGTGCATCCAATATGTGATTTTGTGTCATTTTGTGTCATTGGTTGAACATTTAGGTCATTTTCGTCCTCCCTAGGGTTATTTTAATCCAATTAGGATTTTTAACCAATCTTGTACATCCAATATGTGATTTTGTGTTATTTTGTGTGAATTGGTTGAACATTTAGGTCATTTTCGTCCTCCCTAGGCTTATTCTACGCCGATTAGGGTTTTTAACCAATCTTGTGCATCCAATATGTGATTTTGTGTCATTTTTTGTCATTGGTTGAACATTTAGGTCATTTTCGTCCTCCCTAGGCTTATTCTAATCCAATTAGGGTTTTTAACCAATCTTGTGCATCCAATATGTGATTTTGTGTCATTGGTTAAACATTTAGGTCATTTTCGTCCTCTTTAGGCTTATTCTAATCCAATTAGGGTTTTTAACCAATCTTGTGCATCCAATATGTGATTTTGTGTCATTTTGTGTCATTGGTTGAACATTTAGGTCATTTTCGTCCTCCCTAGGCTTATTCTAATCCAATTAGGGTTTTTAACCAATCTTGTGCATCCAATATGTGATTTTGTGTCATTGGTTTAACATTTAGGTCATTTTCGTCCTCCCTAGGCTTATTCTAATCCAATTAGGATTTTTTAACCAATCTTGTGCATCCAATATGTGATTTTGTGTCATTTTGTGTCATTGGTTGAACATTTAGGTCAATTTCGTCCTCCCTAGGCTTATTCTAATCCAATTAGGGTTTTTAACCAATCTTGTGCATCCAATATGTGATTTTGTGTCATTTTGTGTCATTGGTTGAACATTTAGGTTATTTTCGTCCTCCCTAGGCTTATTCTAATCCAATTAGGGTTTTTAACCAATCTTGTGCATCCAATATGTGATTTTGTGTTATTGGTTGAACATTTAGGTCATTTTCGTCCTCCCTAGGCTTATTCTAATCCAATAAGGGTTTTTAACCAATCTTGTGCATCCAATATGTGATTTTGTGTCATTCGTTGAACATTTAGGTCATTTTCGTCCTCCCTAGGCCTATTCTAATCCAATTAGGGTTTTTAACCAATCTTGTGCATCCAATATGTGATTTTGTGTCATTGCTTGAACATTTAGTTCATTTTCGTTCTCCCTAGGCTTATTCTAATCCAATTAGGGTTTTTAACCAATCTTGTGCATCCAATATGTGATTTTGTGTCATTTTGTGTCATTGGTTGAACATTTAGGTCATTTTCGTCCTCCCTAGGCTTATTCTAATCCAATTAGGGTTTTTAACCAATCTTGTGCATCCAATATGTGATTTTGTGTCATTTTGTGTCATTGGTTGAACATTTGGGTCATTTTCGTCCTCCCTCGGCTTATTCTAATCCAATTAGGGTTTTTAACCAATCTTGTGCATCCAATATGTGATTTTGTGTCATTTTGTGTCATTGGTTGAACATTTAGGTCATTTTCGTCCTCCCTAGGCTTATTCTAATCCAATTAGGGTTTTTAACCAATCTTGTGCATCCAATATGTGATTTTGTGTCTTTGGTTGCACATTTAGGTCATATTCATTCTCCCTAGGCTTATTCTAATCCAATTAGGGTTTTTAACCAATCTTGTGCATATAATAAGTGATTTTGTGTTATTGGTAATCCAATTAGGTCATTTTCGTCCTCGCTAGGCTTATTCTAATCCAATTAGGGTTTTTAACCAATCTTGTGCATCCAATATGTGATTTTGTGTCATTTTGTGTCATTGGTTGAACATTTAGGTCATTTTCGCCCTCCCTAGGCTTATTCTAATCCAATTAGGGTTTTTAACCAATCTTGTGCATCCAATATGTGATTTTGTGTCATTGGTTGAACATTTAGGTCATTTTCGTCCTCCCTAGGCTTATTCCAATCCAATTAGGGTTTTTAACCAATCTTGTGCAACCAATACGTGATTTTGTGTCATTTTGTGTCATTGGTTGAACATTTAGGTCATTTTCGTCCTCCCTAGGCTTATTCTAATCCAATTTGGGTTTTTAACCAATCTTGTGAATCCAATATGTGATTTTGTGTCATTTTGTGTCATTGGTTGAACATTTAGGTCATTTTCGTCCTCCCTAGGCTTATTCTAATCCAATTAGGGTTTTTAACCAATCTTGTGCATCCAATATGTGATTTTGTGTCATTGGTTGAACATTTAGGTCATTTTCGTCCTCCCTAGGCTTATTCAAATCCAATTAGGGTTTTTAACCAATCTTGTGCATCCAATATGTCATTTTGTGTCATTTTGTGTCATTGGTTGTACATTAAGGTCATTTTCGTCCTCCCTAGGCTTATTCTAATCCAATTAGGAATTTTAACCAATCTTGTGCATCCAATATGTGATTTTGTGTCATTGGTTGAACATTTAGGTCATTTTCGTCCTCCCTAGACTTATTCTAATCCAATTAGGGTTTTTAACCAATCTTGTGCATCCAATGTGGGATTTTGTGTCATTTTGTGTCATTGGATGAACATTGAGGTCATTTTCGTCCTCCCTAGGGTTATTCTAATCCAATTAGGGTTTTTAACCAATCTTGTGCATCCAATATGTGATTTTGTGTCATTTTGTGTCATTGGTTGAACATTTAGGTCATTTTCGTCCTCCCTAGGCTTATTCTAATCCAATTAGGGTTTTTAACCAATCTTGTGCATCCAATATGTGATTTTGTGTCATTTTGTGTCATTGGTTGAACATTTAGGTCATTTTCGTCCTCCATAGGCTTATTCTAATCCATTTAGGGTTTTTAACCAATCTTGTGCATCCAATATGTGATTTTGTGTCATTGGTTGCACATTTAGGTCATTTTCGTCCTCCCTAGGCTTATTCTAATCCAATTAGGGTTTTTAATCAATCTTGTGCATCCAATATGTGATTTTGTGTCATTTTGTGTCATTGGTTGAACATTTAGGTCATTTTCGTCCTCCCTAGGCTTATTCTAATCCAATTAGGGTTTTTAACCAATCTTGTGCATCCAATATGTGATTTTAAGTCATTTTGTGTCATTGGTTGAACATTTAGGTCATTTTCGTCCTCCCTAGGCTTATTCTACGCCAATTAGGGTTTTTAACCAATCTTGTGCATCCAATATGTGATTTTGTGTCATTTTGTGTCATTGGTTGAACATTTAGGTCATTTTCGTCCTCCCTAGGCTTATTCTAATCCAATTAGGGTTTTTAACCAATCTTGTGCATCCAATATGTGATTTTGTGTCATTGGTTGAACATTTAGTTCATTTTCGTCCTCCCTAGGCTTATTCTATTCCATTTAGGGTTTTTAACCAATCTTCTGCATCCAATATGTGATTTTGTGTCATTTTGTGTCATTGGTTCAACATTTAGGTCATTTTCGTCCTCCCTAGGGTTATTTTAATCCAATTAGGATTTTTAACCAATCTTGTGCATCCAATATGTGATTTTGTGTCATTTTGTGTCATTGGTTGAACATTTAGGTCATTTTCGTCCTCCCTAGGCTTATTCTAATCCAATTAGGGTTTTTAACCAATCTTGTGCATCCAATATGTGATTTTGTGTCATTTTGTGTCATTGGTTGAACATTTAGGTCATTTTCGTCCTCCGTAGGGTTATTTTAATCCAATTAGGATTTTTAACCAATCTTGTGCATCCAATATGTGATTTTGTGTCATTGGTTGAACATTTAGGTCATTTTCGTCCTCCCTAGGGTTATTTTAATCCAATTAGGATTTTTAACCAATCTTGTGCATCCAATATGTGATTTTGTGTCATTTTGTGTGAATTGGTTGAACATTTAGGTCATTTTCGTCCTCCCTAGGCTTATTCTACGCCGATTAGGGTTTTTAACCAATCTTGTGCATCCAATATGTGATTTTGTGTCATTTTGTGTCATTGGTTGAACATTTAGGTCATTTTCGTCCTCCCCAGGCTTATTCTAATCCCATTAGGGTTTTTCACCAATCCTAGACATCCAATATGTGATTTTGTGTCATTTTGTGTCATTGGTTGAACATTTAGGTCATTTTCGTCCTCCCTAGGGTTATTTTAATCCAATTAGGATTTTTAACCAATCTTGTGCATCCAATATGTGATTTTGTGTCATTTTGTGTCATTGGTTGAACATTTAGGTCATTTTCGTCCTCCCTAGGCTTATTCTAATCCAATTATGGTTTTTAACCAATCTTGTGCATCCAATATGTGATTTTGTGTCATTGGTTGAACATTTAGGTCCTTTTCGTCCTCCCTAGGCTTATTCTAATCCAATTAGGGTTTTTAACCAATCTAGTGCATCCAATATGTGATTTTGTGTCATTGGTTGAACATTTTTGTCATTTTCGTCCTCCTTAGGCTTATTCAAATCCAATTAGGGTTTTTAACCAATCTTCTGCATCCAATATGTGATTTTGTGTCATTGGTTCAACATTTAGGTCATTTTCGTCCTCCCTAGGCTTATTCTAATCCAATTAGGGTTTTTAACCAATCTTGTGCATCCAATATGTGATTTTGTGTCATTTTGTGTCATTGGTTGAACATTTAGGTCAATTTCGTCCTTCCTAGGCTTATTCTAATACAATTAGGGTTTTAAACCAATCTCTGGCATCCAATATGTGATTTTGTGTCATTGGTTGAACATTTAGGTCATTTTCGTCCTTCCTAGGCTTATTCTAATCCAATTAAGATTTTTAACCAATCTTGTGCATCCAATATGTGATTTTGTGTCATTTTGTGTCATTGGTTGAACATTTAGGTCATTTTCATCCTCCCTAGGCTTATTCTAATCCAATTTGGGTTTTTAACCAATCTTGTGCATCCAGTATCTGATTTTGTGTCATTGGTTGAACATTTAGGTCATTTTCGTTCTCCCTAGGCTTATTCTAATCCAATTAGGGTTTTAAACCAATCTTGTGCTTCCGATATGTTCTTTTGTGTTAGTTTGTGTCATTGGTTGAACATTTAGGTCATTTTCGTCATCCCTAGGCTTATTCTAATCCAATAAGGGTTTTAACCAATCGTGTGCATCCAATATGTGATTTTGTGTCATTTTGTGTCGTTGGTTGAACATTTAGGTCATTTTCGTCCTCCCCAGGCTTATTCTAATCCAATTAGGGTTTTTCACCAATCCTGTGCATCCAATATGTGATTTTGTGTCATTTTGTGTCATTGGTTGAACATTTAGGTCATTTTCGTCCTCCCTAGGCTTATTCTAATCCAATTAGGGTTTTTAACCAATCTTGTGCATCCAGTATCTGATTTTGTGTCATTGGTTGAACATTTAGGTCATTTTCGTTCTCCCTAGGCTTATTCTAATCCAATTAGGGTTTTAAACCAATCTTGTGCTTCCGATATGTGATTTTGTGTTAGTTTGTGTCATTGGTTGAACATTTAGGTCATTTTCGTCCTCACCAGGCTTATTCTAATCCAATTAGGGTTTTTCACCAATCCTGTGCATCCAATATGTGATTTTGTGTCATTGGTTGAACATTTAGGTCATTTTCGTCCTCCCTAGGGTTATTTTAATCCAATTAGGATTTTTAACCAATCTTGTGCATCCAATATGTGATTTTGTGTCATTGGTTGAACATTTAGGTCATTTTCGTCCTCCCTAGGCTTATTCTACGCCAATTAGGGTTTTTAACCAATCTTGTGCATCCAATATGTGATTTTGTGTCATTTTGTGTCATTGGTTGAACATTTAGGTCATTTTCGTCCTCCCTAGGCTTATTCTAATCCAATTAGGGTTTTTAACCAATCTTGTGCATCCAATATGTGATTTTGTGTCATTGGTTGAACATTTAGGTCATTTTCGTCCTCCATAGGCTTATTCTAATCCAATTAGGGTTTTAACCAATCTTGTGCATCCAATATGTGATTTTGTGTCATTTTGTGTCATTGGTTGAACATTTAGGTCATTTTCGTCCTCCCTAGGCTTATTCTAATCCAATTAGGGTTTTTAACCAATCTTGTGCATCCAATATGTGATTTTGTGTCATTTTGTGTCATTGGTTGAACATTTAGGTCATTTTCGTCCTCCCTAGGCTTATTCTAATCTAAATTGGGTTTTTAACCAATCTTGTGCATCCAATATGTGATTTTGTGTCATTTTGTGTCATTGGTTGAACATTTAGGTCATTATCGTCCTCCCTAGGCTTATTCTAATCCAGTTAGGGTTTTTAACCAATCTTGTGCATCCAATATGTGATTTTGTGTCATTTTGTGTCATTGGTTGAACATTGAGGTCATTTTCGTCCTCCCTAGGCTTATTCTAATCCAATTAAGGTTTTTAACCAATCTTGTGCATCCAATATGAGATTTTGTGTCATTTTGTGTCATTGGTTGAACATTTAGGTCATTTTCGTCCTCCCTAGGCTTATTCTAATCCAATTAGGGTTTTTAACCAATCTTGTGCATCCAATATGTGATTTTGTGTCATTTTGTGTCATTGGTTGAACATTTAGGTCATTTTCGTCCTCCCTAGGCTTATTCTAATCCAATTAGGGTTTTTCACCAATCCTGTGCATCCAATATGTGATTTTGTGTCATTGGTTGAACATTTAGGTCATTTTCGTCCTCCCTAGGGTTATTTTAATCCAATTAGGATTTTTAACCAATCTTGTGCATCCAATATGTGATTTTGTGTCATTTTGTGTCATTGGTTGAACATTTAGGTCATTTTCGTCCTCCCTAGGGTTATTTTAATCCAATTAGGATTTTTAACCAATCTTGTGCATCCAATATGTGATTTTGTGTCATTTTGTGTGAATTGGTTGAACATTTAGGTCATTTTCGTCCTCCCTAGGCTTATTCTACGCCGATTAGGGTTTTTAACCAATCTTGTGCATCCAATATGTGATTTTGTGTCATTTTGTGTCATTGGTTGAACATTTAGGTCATTTTCGTCCTCCCTAGGCTTATTCTAATCCAATTAGGGTTTTTAACCAATCTTGTGCATCCAATATGTGATTTTGTGTCATTTTGTGTCATTGGTTGAACATTTAGGTCATTTTCGTCCGCCCTAGGCTTATTCTAATCCAATTAGGGTTTTTAACCAATCTTGTGCATCCAATATGTGATTTTTTGTCATTTTGTGTCCATGGTTGAAGATTTAGTTTATTTTCGTCCTCCCTAGGCTTATTCTAATCCAATTAGGGTTTTTAACCAATCTTGTGCATCCAATATGTGATTTTGTGTCATTTTGTGTCATTGGTTGAACATTTAGGTTATTTTCGTCCTCCCTAGGCTTATTCTAATCTAATCAGGGTTTTTAACCAATCTTGTGCATCCAATATGTGATTTTGTGTCATTGGTTGAACATTTAGGTCATTTTCGTCCTCCCTAGGCTTATTCTAATCCAATTAGGGTTTTTAACCAATCTTGTGCATCCAATATGTGATTTTGTGTCATTTTGTGTCATTGGTTGAACATTTAGGTCATTTTCGTCCTCCCTAGGCTTATTCTAATCCAATTAGGGTTTTTAACCAATCTTGTGCATCCAATATGTGATTTTGTGTCATTTTGTGTCATTGGTTGAACATTTGGGTCATTTTCGTCCTCCCTCGGCTTATTCTAATCCAATTAGGGTTTTTAACCAATCTTGTGCATCCAATATGTGATTTTGTGTCATTTTGTGTCATTGGTTGAACATTTAGGTCATTTTCGTCCTCCCTAGGCTTATTCTAATCCAATTAGGGTTTTTAACCAATCTTGTGCATCCAATATGTGATTTTGTGTCGTTGGTTGAACATTTAGGTCATTTTCGTCCTCCCTAGGCTTATTCTAATCCAATTAGGGTTTTTAACCAATCTTGTGCATCCAATATCTGATTTTGTGTCATTTTGTGTCATCGGTTGAACATTTAGGTCATTTTCGTCCTCCCTAGGCTTATTCTAATCCAATTAGGGTTTTTAACCAATCTTGTGCATCCAATATGTGATTTTGTGTCATTCGTTGAACATTTAGGTCATTTTCGTCCTCCCTAGGCTTATTCTAATCCAATTAGGGTTTTTAAGCAATCTTGTGCATCCAATATGTGATTTTGTGTCATTTTGTGTCATTGGTTGAACATTTAGGTCATTTTCGTCCTCCCTAAGCTTATTCTAATCCAATTAGGGTTTTTAACATATCCTGTGCATCCAATATGTGATTTTGTGTCATTTTGTGTCATTGGTTGAACATTTAGGTCATTTTCGTCCTCCCTAGGCTTATTCTAATCCAATTAGGGTTTTTAACCAATCTTGTGCATCCAATATGTGATTTTGTGTCATTGGTTGAACATTTAGGTCATTTTCGTCCTCCCTAGGCTTATTCTAAAGCAATTAGGGTTTTTAACCAATCTTGTGCATCCAATATGTGATTTTGTGTCATTGATTGAACATTTAGGTCATTTTCGTCCACTTTAGGCTCTTTTTAATCCAATTAGGGTTTTTAACCAATCTTGTGCATCCAATATGTGATTTTGTGTCATTGGTTAAACATTTAGGTCATTTTCGTCCTCCCTATGCTTATTCTAATCCAATTAGGGTTTTTAACCAATCTTGTGCATCGAATATGTGATTTTGTGTCATTTTGTGTCATTTGTTGAACATTTAGGTCATTTTCGTCCTCCCTAGGCTTATTCTAATCCAATTAGGGTTTTTAACCAATCTTGTGCATCCAATATGTGATTTTGTGTCATTTTGTGTCATTGGTTGAACATTTAGGTCATTTTCGTCCTCCCTAGGCTTATTCTAATCCAATTAGGGTTTTTAACCAATCTTGTGCATCCAATATGTGATTTTGTGTCATTGGTTCAACATTTAGGTCATTTTTGTCCTCCCTAGGCTTATTCTAATCCAATTAGGGTTTTTAACCAATCTTGTGCATCCAATATGTGATTTTGTGTCATTTTGTGTCATTGGTTGAACATTTAGGTCAATTTCGTCCTTCCTAGGCTTATTCTAATACAATTAGGGTTTTAAACCAATCTTGTGCATCCAATATGTGATTTTGTGTCATTGGTTGAACATTTAGGTCATTTTCGTCCTTCCTAGGCTTATTCTAATCCAATTAAGATTTTTAACCAATCTTGTGCATCCAATATGTGATTTTGTGTCATTTTGTGTCATTGGTTGAACATTTAGGTCATTTTCATCCTCCCTAGGCTTATTCTAATCCAATTAGGGTTTTAAACCAATCTTGTGCTTCCGATATGTGATTTTGTGTTAGTTTGTGTCATTGGTTGAACATTTAGGTCATTTTCGTCATCCCTAGGCTTATTCTAATCCAATTAGGGTTTTTAACCAATCTTGTGCATCCAATATGTGATTTTGTGTCATTTTGTGTCATTGGTGGAACATTTAGGTCATTTTCATCCTCCCCAGGCTTATTCTAATCCAATTAGGGTTTTTCACCAATCCTGTGCATCCAATATGTGATTTTGTGTCATTTTGTGTCATTGGTTGAACATTTAGGTCATTTTCGTCATCCCTAGGCTTATTCTAATCCATTTAGGGTTTTTAACCAATCTTGTGCATCCAATATGTGATTTTGTGTCATTGGTTGAACATTTAGGTCATTTTTGTCCTCCCTAGGCTTATTCTAATCCAATTAGGGTGTTTAACCAATCTTGTGCATCCAATATGTGATTTTGTGTCATTTTGTGTCATTGGTTGAACATTTAGGTCATTTTCGTTCTCCCTAGGCTTATTCTAATCCATTTAGGGTTTTTAACCATTCTTCTGCATCCAATATGTGATTTTGTGTCATTTTGTGTCATTGGTTCAACATTTAGGTCATTTTCGTCCTCCCTAGGGTTATTTTAATCCAATTAGGGTTTATAACCAATCTTGTGCATCCAATATGTGATTTTGTGTCATTGGTTGAACATTTAGTTCATTTTCGTCCTCCCTAGGCTTATTCTAATCCATTTAGGGTTTTTAACCATTCTTCTGCATCCAATATGAGATTTTGTGTCATTTTGTGTCATTGGTTCAACATTTAGGTCATTTTCGTCCTCCCTAGGGTTATTTTAATCCAATTAGGATTTTTAACCAATCTTGTGCATCCAATATGTGATTTTGTGTCATTGGTTGAACATTTAGGTCATTTTCGTCCTCCCTAGGCTTATTCTACGCCAATTAGGGTTTTTAACCAATCTTGTGCATCCAATATGTGATTTTGTGTCATTTTGTGTCATTGGTTGAACATTTAGGTCATTTTCGTCCTCCCTAGGCTTATTCTAATCCAATTAGGGTTTTTAACCAATCTTGTGCTTCCGATATGTGATTTTGTGTTAGTTTGTGTCATTGGTTGAACATTTAGGTCATTTTCGTCCTCACCAGGCTTATTCTAATCCAATTAGGGTTTTTCACCAATCCTGTGCATCCAATATGTGATTTTGTGTCATTGGTTGAACATTTAGGTCATTTTCGTCCTCCCTAGGGTTATTTTAATCCAATTAGGATTTTTAACCAATCTTGTGCATCCAATATGTGATTTTGTGTCATTGGTTGAACATTTAGGTCATTTTCGTCCTCCCTAGGCTTATTCTAATCCAATTAGGGTTTTTAACCAATCTTGTGCATCCAATATGTGATTTTGTGTCATTTTGTGTCATTGGTTGAACATTTAGGTCATTTTCGTCCTCCCTAGGCTTATTCTAATCGAATTAGGCTTTTTAACCAATCTTGTGCATCCAATACGTGATTTTGTGTCATTTTGTGTCATTTGTTGCACATTTAGGTCATTTTCGTCCTCCGTAGGCTTATTCTACTCCAATTAGGGTTTTTAACCAATCTTGTGCATCCAATATGTGATTTTCTGTCATTTTGTGTCATTGGTTGGACATTTAGGTCATTTTCGTCCTCCTTAGGCTTATTCTAATCCAATTAGGGTTTATAACCAATCTTGTGCATCCAATATGTGATTTTGTGTCATTGGTTGAACATTTAGGTCATTTTCGTCCTCCCTAGGCTTATTCTAATCCAATTAGGGTTTTTAACCAATCTTGTGCATCCAATATGTGATTTTGTGTCATTTTGTGTCATTGGTTGAACATTTAGGTCATTTTCGTCCTCCCTAGGCTTATTCTAATCCAATTAGGGTTTTTAACCAATCTTGTGCAGGCAATATGTGATTTTGTGTCATTGGTTGAACATTTAGGTCATTTTCGTCCTCCCTAGGCTTATTCTAATCCAATTAGGGTTCTTAACCAATCTTGTGAATCCAATATGTGATTTTGTGTCATTGGTTGAACATTTAGGTCATTTTCGTCCTCCCTAGGCTTATTCTAATCCAATTAGGGTTTTTAACCAATCTTGTGCAACCAATATGTGATTTTGTGTCATTGGTTGAACATTTAGGTCATTTTCGTCCTCCCTAGGCTTATTCTAATCGAATTAGGGTTTTTAACCAATCTTGTGCATCCAATATGTGATTTTGTGTCATTTTGTGTCATTGGTTGAACATTTAGGTTATTTTCGTCCTCCCTAGGCTTATTCTAATCCAATTAGGGTTTTTAACCAATCTTGTGCATCCAATATGTGATTTTGTGTCATTTTGTTTCATTGGTTGAAAATTTAGGTCATTTTCGTCCTCCCTAGGCTTATTCTAATCCAATTAGGGATTTTAACCAATCTTGTGCATCCAATATGTGATTTTGTGTCATTTTGTGTCATTGGTTGAACATTTAGGTTATTTTCGTCCTCCCTAGGCTTATTCTAATCCAATTAGGGTTTTTAACCAATCTTGTGCATCCAATATGTGATTTTGTGTCATTGGTTGAACATTTAGGTCATTTTTGTCCTCCCTAGTCTTATTCTAATCCAATTAAGGTTTTTAACCAATCTTGTGCATCCAATATGTGATTTTGTGTCATTGGTTGAACATTTAGGTCATTTTAGTCCTCCCTAGGCTTATTCTAATCCAATTAGGGTTTTTAACCAAACTTGTGAATCCAATATGTGATTTTGTGTCATTGGTTGAACATTTAGGTCATTTTCGTCCTCCCTAGGCTTATTCTAATCCAATTAGGGTTTTTAACCAATCTTGTGCATCCAATATGTGATTTTGTGTCATTTTGTGTCATTGGTTGAACATTTAGGTTATTTTCGTCCTCCCTAGGCTTATTCTAATCCAATTAGGGTTTTTAACCAATCTTGTGCATCCAATATGTGATTTTGTGTCATTTTGTGTCATTGGTTGAACATTTAGGTCGTTTTCGTCCTCCCTAGGCTTATTCTAATCCAATTAGAGTTTTTAACCAATCTTGTGCATTCAATATGTGATTTTGTGTCATTGGTTGAACATTTAGGTCATTTTCGTCCTCCCTAGGCTTATTCTAAACGAATTAGGGTTTTTAACCAATCTTGTGCATCCAATATGTGATTTTGTGTCATTTTGGGTCATTGGTTGAACATTTAGGTCATTTTCGTCCTCCCTAGGCTTATTCTAATCCAATTAGGGTTTTTAACCAATCTTGTGCATCCAATATGTGATTTTGTGTCATTTTGTGTCATTGGTTGAACATTTAGGTCATTTTCGTCCTCCCTAGGCTTATTCTAATATAATTAGGGTTTTTAACCAATCTTGTGCATCCAATATGTGATTTTGTGTCATTTTGTGTCATTGGTTGAACATTTAGGTCATTTTCGTCCTCCCTAGGCTTATTCTAATCCAATTAGGGTTTTTAACCAATCTTGTGCATCCAATATGTGATTTTGTGTCATAGACTGAACATTTAGGTCATTTACGTCCTCCCTAGGCTTATTCTAATCCAATTAGGGTTTTTAACCAATCTTGTGCATCCAATATGTGATTTTGTGTCATTTTGTGTCATTGGTTGAACATTTAGGTCATTTTCGTCCTCCCTAGGCTTATTCTAATCCAATTAGGGTTTTTAACCAATCTTGTGAATCCAATATGTGATTTTGTGTCATTGGTTGAACATTTAGGTCATTTTCGTCCTCCTTGGGATTATTCTAATCCAATTAGGGTTTTTAACCAATCTTGTGGATCGAATATGTCATTTTGTGTCATTGGTTGAACATTTGGGTCATTTTCGTCTTCCATAGGCTTATTCTAATCCAATTAGGGTTTTTAACCAATCTTGTGCATCCAATATGTGATTTTGTGTCATTTTGTGTCATTGGTTGAACATTTAGGTCATTTTCGTCCTCCCTAGGCTTATTCTAATCCAATTAGGGTTTTTAACCAATCTTGTGCATCCAATATGTGATTTTTTTGTCATTTTGTGTCATTGGTTGAACATTTAGGTCATTTTCGTCCTCCCAAGGCTTATTCTAATCCAATTAGGATTTTTAACCAATCTTGTGCATCCAATATGTGATTTTGTGTCATTCGTTGAAAATTTTTGTCATTTTCGTTCTCCCAAGGCTTATTCTAATCCAATTAGGGTTTTTAACCAATCTTGTGCATCCAATATGTGATTTTGTGTCATTTTGTGTCATTGGTTGAACATTTAGGTCATTTTCGTCCTCCCTAGGCTTATTCTAATCCAATTAGGGTTTTTAACCAATCTTGTGCATCCAATATGTGATTTTGTGTCATTGGCTTAACATTTAGGTCATTTTCGTCCTCCCTAGGCTTATTCTAATCCAATTAGGATTTTTAAACAATCTTGTGCATCCAATATCTGATTTTTTGTCATTTTGTGTCATTGGTTGAACATTTAGGTCATTTTCGTCCTCCCTAGGCTTATTCTAATCCAATTAGGATTTTTAACCAATCTTGTGCATCCAATATGTGATTTTGTGTCATTCGTTGAAAATTTTTGTCATTTTCGTTCTCCCAAGGCTTATTCTAATCCAATTAGGGTTTTTAACCAATCTTGTGCATCCAATATGTGATTTTGTGTCATTTTGTGTCATTGGTTGAACATTTAGGTCATTTTCGTCCTCCCTAGGCTTATTCTAATCCAATTAGGGTTTTTAACCAATCTTGTGCATCCAATATGTGATTTTGTGTCATTGGTTGAACATTTAGTTCATTTTCGTCCTCCCTAGGCTTATTCTATTCCATTTAGGGTTTTTAACCAATCTTCTGCATCCAATATGTGATTTTGTGTCATTTTGTGTCATTGGTTCAACATTTAGGTCATTTTCGTCCTCCCTAGGGTTATTTTAATCCAATTAGGATTTTTAACCAATCTTGTGCATCCAATATGTGATTTTGTGTCATTTTGTGTCATTGGTTGAACATTTAGGTCATTTTCGTCCTCCCTAGGCTTATTCTAATCCAATTAGGGTTTTTAACCAATCTTGTGCATCCAATATGTGATTTTGTGTCATTTTGTGTCATTGGTTGAACATTTAGGTCATTTTCATCCTCCCTAGGCTTATTCTAATCCAATTAGGGTTTTTAACCAATCTTGTGCATCCAGTATCTGATTTTGTGTCATTGGTTGAACATTTAGGTCATTTTCGTTCCCCCTAGGCTTATTCTAATCCAATTAGGGTTTTAAACCAATCTTGTGCTTCCGATATGTGATTTTGTGTTAGTTTGTGTCATTGGTTGAACATTTAGGTCATTTTCGTCCTCACCAGGCTTATTCTAATCCAATTAGGGTTTTTCACCAATCCTGTGCATCCAATATGTGATTTTGTGTCATTGGTTGAACATTTAGGTCATTTTCGTCCTCCCTAGGGTTATTTTAATCCAATTATGATTTGTAACCAATCTTGTGCATCCAATATGTGATTTTGTGTCATTGGTTGAACATTTAGGTCATTTTTGTCCTCCCTAGGCTTATTCTACGCCAATTAGGGTTTTTAACCAATCTTGTGCATCCAATATGTGATTTTGTGTCATTTTGTGTCATTGGTTGAACATTTAGGTCATTTTCGTCCTCCCTAGGCTTATTCTAATCCAATTAGGGTTTTTAACCAATCTTGTGCATCCAATATGTGATTTTGTGTCATTTTGTGTCATTGGTTGAACATTTAGGTCATTTTCGTCCTCCCTAGGCTTATTCTAATCCAATTAGGGTTTTTAACCAATCTTGTGCATCCAATATGTGATTTGGTGTCATTGGTTGAAAATTTAGGTCATTTTCGTCCTCCCTAGGCTTATTCTAATCCAATTAGCGTTTTTAACCAATCTTGTGCGTCCAATATGTGATTTTGTGTCATTGGTTGAACATTTAGGTCATTTTCGTCCTCCACAGGCTTATTCTAATCCAATTAGGGTTTTTAACCAATCTTGTGCATCCAATATGTGATTATGTGTTGTTTTGTGTCATTGGTTGAACATTTAGGTCATTTTCGTCCTCCCTAGGCTTATTCTAATCCAATTAGGGTTTTTAACCAATCTTGTGCATCCAATATGTGATTTTGTGTCATTTTGTGTCATTGGTTGAACATTTAGGTCATTTTCGTCCTCCCTAGGCTTATTCTAATCCAATTAGGGTTTTTAACCAATCTTGTGTATCCAAAATGTGATTTTGTGTCATTGGTTGAACATTTAGGTCATTTTTGTCCTCCCTAGGCTTATTCTAATCCAATTAGGGTTTTTAACCAATCTTGTGCATCCAATATGTGATTTTGTGTCATTGGTTGAACATTTTTGTCATTTTCGTCCTCCTTAGGCTTATTCTAATCCAATTAGGGTTTTTAACCAATATTCTGCATCCAATATGTGATTTTGTGTCATTGGTTCAACATTTAGGTCATTTTCGTCCTCCCTAGGCTTATTCTAATCCAATTAGGGTTTTTAACCAATCTTGTGCATCCAATATGTGATTTTGTGTCATTTTGTGTCATTGGTTGAACATTTAGGTCAATTTCGTCCTTCCTAGGCTTATTCTAATACAATTAGGGTTTTAAACCAATCTTGTGCATCCAATATGTGATTTTGTGTCATTGGTTGAACATTTAGGTCATTTTCGTCCTTCCTAGGCTTATTCTAATCCAATTAAGATTTTTAACCAATCTTGTGCATCCAATATGTGATTTTGTGTCATTTTGTGTCATTGGTTGAACATTTAGGTCATTTTCATCCTCCCTAGGCTTATTCTAATCCAATTTGGGTTTTTAACTAATCTTGTGCATCCAGTATCTGATTTTGTGTCATTGGTTGAACATTTAGGTCATTTTCGTTCTCCCTAGGCTTATTCTAATCCAATTAGGGTTTTAAAACAATCTTGTGCTTCCGATATGTGATTTTGTGTTAGTTTGTGTCATTGGTTGAACATTTAGGTCATTTTCGTCATCCCTAGGCTTATTCTAATCCATTTAGGGTTTTTAACCAATCTTGTGCATCCAATATGTGATTTTGTGTCATTGGTGAACATTTAGGTCATTTTTGTCCTCCCTAGGCTTATTCTAATCCAATTAGGGTGTTTAACCAATCTTGTGCATCCAATATGTGATTTTGTGTCATTTTGTGTCATTGGTTGAACATTTAGGTCATTTTCGTTCTCCCTAGGCTTATTCTAATCCAATTAGGGTTTTTAACCAATCTTGTGCATCCAATATGTGATTTTGTGTCATTGGTTGAACATTTAGGTCATTTTCGTCCTCCCTAGAGTTATTCTAATCCAATTAGGGTTTTTAACCAATCTTGTGCATCCAATATGTGATTTTGTGTCATTGGTTGAACATTTAGGTCATTTTCGTCCTCCCTAGGCTTATTCTAATCCAATTAGGGTTTTTAACCAATCTTGTGCATCCAATATGTGATTTTGTGTCATTGGTTGAACACTTAGGTCATTTTCGTCCTCCCTAGGCTTATTCTAATC
This sequence comes from Cicer yamashitae, assembly GCA_037974755.1. Classification (NCBI taxonomy): domain Eukaryota; kingdom Viridiplantae; phylum Streptophyta; class Magnoliopsida; order Fabales; family Fabaceae; genus Cicer; species Cicer yamashitae. The sequence continues at coordinate 4,781,925 of JBBPBQ010000008.1, read as the reverse complement.
CAATTAGGGTTTTAAACCAATCTTGTGCATCCAATATGTGATTTTGTTTCATTTTGTGTCGTTGGTTGAACATATAGATCATTTTCGTCCTCCATAGGCTTATTCTAATCCAATTAGGGTTTTTAACCAATCTTGTGCATCCAATATGTGATTTTCTGTCATTTTGTGTCATTGGTTGAACATTTAGGTCATTTTCGTCCTCCCTAGGCTTATTCTAATCCAATTAGGGTTTTTAACCAATCTTGTGCATCCAATATGTGATTTTGTGTCATTGGTTGAACATTTAGGTCATTTTCGTCCTCCCTAGGCTTATTGTAATCCAATTAGGGTTTTTAACCAATCTTGAGCATCCAATATGTGATTTTGTGTCATTTTGTGTCATTGGTTGAACATTTAGGTCATTTTCGTCCTCCCTAGGCTTATTCTAATCCAATTAGGGTTTTTAACCAATCTTGTGCATCCAATATGTGATTTTGTGTCATTGGTTGAACATTTAGGTCATATTTGTCCTCCCTAGGTTTATTCTAATCCAATTAGGGTTTTTAACCAATCTTGTGCATCCAATATGTGATTTTGTGTGATTTTGTGTCATTGGTTGAACATTTAGGTCATTTTTGTCCTCCCTAGGCTTATTCTAATCCAATTAGGGTTTTTAACCAATCTTGTGCATCCAATATGTGATTTTGTGTCATTGGTTGAACATTTTTGTCATTTTCGTCCTCCTTAGGCTTATTCTAATCCAATTAGGGTTTTTAACCAATATTCTGCATCCAATATGTGATTTTGTGTCATTGGTTCAACATTTAGGTCATTTTCGTCCTCCCTAGGCTTATTCTAATCCAATTAGGGTTTTTAACCAATCTTGTGCATCCAATATGTGATTTTGTGTCATTTTGTGTCATTGGTTGAACATTTAGGTCAATTTCGTCCTTCCTAGGCTTATTCTAATACAATTAGGGTTTTAAACCAATCTTGTGCATCCAATATGTGATTTTGTGTCATTGGTTGAACATTTAGGTCATTTTTGTCCTCCCTAGGCTTATTCTAATCCAATTAGGGTTTTTAACCAATCTTGTGCATCCAATATGTGATTTTGTGTCATTGGTTGAACATTTTTGTCATTTTCGTCCTCCTTAGGCTTATTCTAATCCAATTAGGGTTTTTAACCAATCTTCTGCATCCAATATGTGATTTTGTGTCATTGGTTCAACATTTAGGTCATTTTTGTCCTCCCTAGGCTTATTCTAATCCAATTAGGGTTTTTAACCAATCTTGTGCATCCAATATGTGATTTTGTGTCATTTTGTGTCATTGGTTGAACATTTAGGTCAATTTCGTCCTTCCTAGGCTTATTCTAATACAATTAGGGTTTTAAACCAATCTTGTGCATCCAATATGTGATTTTGTGTCATTGGTTGAACATTTAGGTCATTTTCGTCCTTCCTAGGCTTATTCTAATCCAATTAAGATTTTTAACCAATCTTGTGCATCCAATATGTGATTTTGTGTCATTTTGTGTCATTGGTTGAACATTTAGGTCATTTTCATCCTCCCTAGGCTTATTCTAATCCAATTTGGGTTTTTAACCAATCTTGTGCATCCAGTATCTGATTTTGTGTCATTGGTTGAACATTTAGGTCATTTTCGTCATCCCTAGGCTTATTCTAATCCAATTAGGGTTTTTAACCAATCTTGTGCATCCAATATGTGATTTTGTGTCATTTTGTGTCATTGGTTGAACATTTAGGTCATTTTCGTCCTCCATAGGCTTATTCTAATCCAATTAGGGTTTTTAACCAATCTTGTGCATCCAATATTTGATTTTGTGTCATTGGTTGAACATTTAGGTCATTTTCGTCCTCCCTAGGCTTATTCTAATCCAATTAGGGTTTTTAACCAATCTTGTGCATCCAATATGTGATTTTGTGTCATTGGTTGAACATTTAGGTCATTTTCGTCCTGCCTAGGCTTATTCTAATCCAATTAGGGTTTTAAACCAATCTTTTGCAACCAATATGTGATTTTGTGTCATTTTGTGTCATTGGTTGAACATTTAGGTCATTTTCGTCCTCCCTAGGCTTATTCTAATCCAATTAGGGTTTTTAACCAATCTTGTGCATCCAATATGTGATTTTGTGTCATTGGTTGAACATTTAGGTCATTTTCGTCCACTCTAGGTTTATTCTAATCCAATTAGGGTTTTTAACCAATCTTGTGCATCCAATATGTGATTTTGTGTCATTTTGTGTCATTGGTTGAACATTTAGGTCATTTTCGTCCTCCCTAGGCTTATTCTAATCCAATTAGGGTTTTTAACCAATCTTGTGCATCCAATATGTGATTTTGTGTCATTATGTGTCATTGGTTGAACATTTAGGTCATTTTGGTCCTCCCTAGGCATATTCTAATCCAATTAGGGTTTTTAACCAATCTTGTGCATCCAATATGTGATTTTGTGTCATTTTGTGTCATTGGTTGAACATTTAGGTCATTTTCGTCCTCCCTAGGCTTATTCTAATCCAATTAGGGTTTTTAACCAATCTTGTGCATCCAATATGTGATTTTGTGTCATTGGTTGAACATTTAGTTCATTTTCGTCCTCCCTAGGCTTATTCTATTCCATTTAGGGTTTTTAACCAATCTTCTGCATCCAATATGTGATTTTGTGTCATTTTGTGTCATTGGTTCAACATTTAGGTCATTTTCGTCCTCCCTAGGGTTATTTTAATCCAATTAGGATTTTTAACCAATCTTGTGCATCCAATATGTGATTTTGTGTCATTTTGTGTCATTGGTTGAACATTTAGGTCATTTTCGTCCTCCCTAGGCTTATTCTAATCCAATTAGGGTTTTTAACCAATCTTGTGCATCCAATATGTGATTTTGTGTCATTTTGTGTCATTGGTTGAACATTTAGGTCATTTTCATCCTCCCTAGGCTTATTCTAATCCAATTAGGGTTTTTAACCAATCTTGTGCATCCAGTATCTGATTTTGTGTCATTGGTTGAACATTTAGGTCATTTTCGTTCCCCCTAGGCTTATTCTAATCCAATTAGGGTTTTAAACCAATCTTGTGCTTCCGATATGTGATTTTGTGTTAGTTTGTGTCATTGGTTGAACATTTAGGTCATTTTCGTCCTCACCAGGCTTATTCTAATCCAATTAGGGTTTTTCACCAATCCTGTGCATCCAATATGTGATTTTGTGTCATTGGTTGAACATTTAGGTCATTTTCGTCCTCCCTAGGGTTATTTTAATCCAATTATGATTTGTAACCAATCTTGTGCATCCAATATGTGATTTTGTGTCATTGGTTGAACATTTAGGTCATTTTTGTCCTCCCTAGGCTTATTCTACGCCAATTAGGGTTTTTAACCAATCTTGTGCATCCAATATGTGATTTTGTGTCATTTTGTGTCATTGGTTGAACATTTAGGTCATTTTCGTCCTCCCTAGGCTTATTCTAATCCAATTAGGGTTTTTAACCAATCTTGTGCATCCAATATGTGATTTTGTGTCATTTTGTGTCATTGGTTGAACATTTAGGTCATTTTCGTCCTCCCTAGGCTTATTCTAATCCAATTAGGGTTTTTAACCAATCTTGTGCATCCAATATGTGATTTGGTGTCATTGGTTGAAAATTTAGGTCATTTTCGTCCTCCCTAGGCTTATTCTAATCCAATTAGCGTTTTTAACCAATCTTGTGCGTCCAATATGTGATTTTGTGTCATTGGTTGAACATTTAGGTCATTTTCGTCCTCCACAGGCTTATTCTAATCCAATTAGGGTTTTTAACCAATCTTGTGCATCCAATATGTGATTATGTGTTGTTTTGTGTCATTGGTTGAACATTTAGGTCATTTTCGTCCTCCCTAGGCTTATTCTAATCCAATTAGGGTTTTTAACCAATCTTGTGCATCCAATATGTGATTTTGTGTCATTTTGTGTCATTGGTTGAACATTTAGGTCATTTTCGTCCTCCCTAGGCTTATTCTAATCCAATTAGGGTTTTTAACCAATCTTGTGCATCCAATATGTGATTTTGTGTCATTTTGTGTCATTGGTTGAACATTTAGGTCATTTTCGTCCTCCTTAGGCTTATTCTAATCCAATTAGGGTTTTTAACCAATCTTGTGCATCCAATATTTGATTTTGTGTCATTGGTTGAACATTTAGGTCATTTTCGTCCTCCCTAGGCTTATTCTAATCCAATTAGGGTTTTAACCAATCTTGTGCATCCAATATGTGATTTTGTGTCATTTTGTGTCATTGGTTGAACATTTAGGTCATTTTCGTCCTCCCTAGGCTTATTCTAATCGAATTAGGGTTTTTAACCAATCTTGTGCATACAATATGTCATTTTGTGTCATTGGTTGAACATTTAGGTCATTTTCGTCCTCCCTAGGCTTATTCTAATCCAATTAGGGTTTTTAACCAATCTTGTGCATCCAATATGTGATTTTGTGTCATTTTGTGTCATTGGTTGAACATTTAGGTTATTTTCGTCCTCCCTAGGCTTATTCTAATCCAATTAGGGTTTTTAACCAGTCTTGTGCATCCAATATGTGATTTTGTGTCATTGGTTGAACATTTAGGTCATTTTTGTCCTCCCTAGGCTTATTCTAATCCAATTAGGGTGTTTAACCAATCTTGTGCATCCAATATGTGATTTTGTGTCATTTTGTGTCATTGGTTGAACATTTAGGTCATTTTCGTTCTCCCTAGGCTTATTCTAATCCAATTAGGGTTTTTAACCAATCTTGTGCATCCAATATGTGATTTTGTGTCATTTTATGTCATTGGTTGAACATTTAGGTTATTTTCGTCCTCCCTAGGCTTATTCTAATCCAATTAGGGTTTTTAACCAATCTTGTGCATCCAATATGTGATTTTGTGTCATTTTGTGTCATTGGTTGAACATTTAGGTTATTTTCGTCCTCCCTAGGCTTATTCTAATCCAATTAGGGTTTTTAACCAATCTTGTGCATCCAATATGTGATTTTATGTCATTTTGTGTCATTGGTTGAACATTTAGGTCATTTTCGTCCTCCCTAGGCTTGTTCTAATCCAATTAGGGTTTTTAACCAATCTTGTGCATCCAATATGTGATTTTGTGTCATTTTGTGTCATTGGTTGAACATTTAGGTCATTTTCGTCCTCCCTAGGCTTATTCTAATCCAATTAGGGTTTTTAACCAATCTTGTGCATCCAATATGTGATTTTGTGTCATTGGTTGAACATTTAGGTCATTTTCGTCCTCCCTAGGCTTATCCTAATCCAATTAAGGTTTTTAACCAATCTTGTGCATCCAATATGTGATTTTGTGTCATTGGTTGAACATATAGGTCATCTTCGTCCTCCCTAGGCTTATTCTAATCCAATTAGGGTTTTTAACCAATCTTGTGCATCCAATAATTGATTTTGTGTCATTGGTTAAACATTTAGGTGATTTTCGTCCTCCCTATGCTTATTCTAATCCAATTAGGGTTTTTAACCAATCTTGTGCATCCAATATGTGATTTTGTGTCATTTTGTGTCATTGGTTGAACATTTAGGTCATTTTCGTCCTCCCTAGGCTTATTCTAATCCAATTAGGGTTTTTAACCAATCTTGTGCATCCAATATGTGATTTTCTGTCATTTTGTGTCATTTTGTGTCATTGGTTGAACATTTAGGTCATTTTCGTCCTCCTTAGGCTTATTCTAATCCAATTAGGGTTTTAACCAATCTTGTGCATCCAATATATGATTTTGTACCATTGGTTGAACATTTAGGTCATTTTCGTCCTCCCTAGCCTTATTCTAATCCAATTAGGGTTTTTAACCAATCTTGTGCATCCAATATGTGATTTTGTGTCATTGGTTGAACATTTAGGTCATTTTCGTCCTCCCTTGGCTTATTCAAATCCAGTTAGGGTTTTTAACCAATCTTGTGCATCCAATATGTGATTTTTTGTCATTTTGTGTCATTGGTTGAACATTTAGGTTATTTTCGTCCTCCCTAGGCTTATTCTAATCCAATTAGGGTTTTTAACCAATCTTGTGCATCCAATATGTGATTTTGTGTCATTGGTTGAACATTTAGATCATTTTCGTCCTCCCTAGCTTTATTCTAATCCAATTAGGGTTTTTAACCAATCTTGTGCATCCAATATGTGATTTTGTGTCATTTTGTGTCATTGGTTGAACATTTAGGTCATTTTCGTCCTCCCTAGGCTTATTCTAATCCAATTAGGGTTTTTAACCAATCTTGTGCATCCAATATGTGATTTTGTGTCATTATGTGTCATTGGTTGAACATTTAGGTCATTTTGGTCCTCCCTAGGCATATTCTAATCCAATTAGGGTTTTTAACCAATCTTGTGCATCCAATATGTGATTTTGTGTCATTTTGTGTCATTGGTTGAACATTTAGGTCATTTTCGTCCTCCCTAGGCTTATTCTAATCCAATTAGGGTTTTTAACCAATCTTGTGCATCCAATATGTGATTTTGTGTCATTTTGTGTCATTGGTTGAACATTTAGGTCATTTTCGTCCTCCCTAGGCTTATTCTATTCCAATTTGGGTTTTTAACCAATCTTGTGCATCCAATATGTGATTTTGTGTCATTTTATGTCATTGGTTGAACATTTATGTCATTTTCGTCCTCCCTAGGCTTATTCTAATCCAATTAGGGTTTTTAACCAATCTTGTGCATATAATAAGTGATTTTGTGTCATTGGTAATCCAATTAGGTCATTTTCGTCCTCGCTAGGCTTATTCTAATCCAATTAGGGTTTTTAATCAATCTTGTGCATCCAATATGATAATTATTGTCATTTTGTGTCATTGGTTGAACATTTAGGTCATTTTCGTCCTCCCTAGGCTTATTTTAATCCAATTAGGGATTTTAACCAATCTTGTGCATCCAATATGTGATTTTGTGTCATTAGTTGCACATTTAAGTCATTTTCGTCCTCCCTAGGCTTATTCTAATCCAATTAGGGTTTTTAACCAATCTTGTGCATCCAATATGTGATTTTGTGTCATTTTGTGTCATTGGTTGAACATTTAGGTCATTTTCGTCCTCCCTAGGCTTATTCTAATCCAATTAGGGTTTTTAACCAATCTTGTGCATATGATAAGTGATTTTATGTCATTGGTAATCCAATTAGGTCATTTTCGTCCTCCCTAGGCTTATTACAATCCAATTAGGGTTTTTAACCAATCTTGTGCATCCAATATGTGATTTTGTGTCATTTTGTGTCATTGGTTGAACATTTAGGTCATTTTCGTCCTCCCTAGGCTTATTCTAATCCAATTAGGGTTTTTAACCAATCATGAGCATCCAATATGTGATTTTGTGTCATTTTGTGTCATTGGTTGAACATTTAGGTCATTTTCGTCCTCCCTAGGCTTATTCTAATCCAATTAGGGTTTTTAACCAATCTTGTGCATCCAATATGTGATTTTGTGTCATTGGTTGAACATTTAGGTCATTTTTGTCCCCCTAGGCTTATTCTAATCCAATTAGGGTTTTTAACCAATCTTGTGCATCCAATATGTGATTTTGTGTCATTGGTTGAACATTTAGGTCATTTTCGTCCTCCCTAGGTTTATTCTAATCCAATTAGGGTTTTTAACCAATCTTGTGCATCCAATATGTGATTTTGTGTCATTTTGTGTCATTGGTTGAACATTTAGGTCATTTTCGTCCTCCGTAGTCTTATTCTAATCCAATTAGGGTTTTTAACCAATCTTGTGCATCCAATATGTGATTTTGTGTCATTTTGTGTCATTGGTTGAACATTTAGGTCATTTTCGTCCTCCCTAGGCTTATTCTAATCCAATTAGGGTTTTTAACCAATCTTGTGCATCCAGTATGTGATTTTTTGTCATTTTGTGTCATTGGTTGAACATTTAGGTGATTTTCGTCCTGCCTAGGCTTATTCAAATCCAATTAGGGTTTTTAACCAATCTTGTGCATCCAATATGTGATTTTGTGTCATTTTGTGTCATTGGTTGAACATTTAGGTCATTTTCATCCTTCCTAGGCTTATTCTAATCAAATTAGGGTTTTAAACCAATCTTGTGCATCCAATATGTGATTTTGCGTCATTTTGTGTGATTGGTTGAACATTTAGGTCATTTTCGTCCTCCCTAGGCTTATTCTAATCCAATTAGGGTTTTTAACCAATCTTGTGCATCCAATATGTGATTTTGTGTCATTGGTTGAACATTTAGGTCATTTTTGTCCTCCCTAGGCTTATTCTAATCCAATTAGGGTTTTTAACCAATCTTGTGCATCCAATATGTGATATTATGTCATAGGTTGAACATTTAGGTCATTTTCGTCCTCCCTAGGCTTATTCTAATCCAATTAGGGTTTTTAACCAATCTTGTGCATATAATAAGTGATTTTGTGTCATTGGTAATCCAATTAGGTCATTTTCGTCCTCGCTAGGCTTATTCTAATCCAATTAGGGTTTTTAACCAATCTTGTGCATCCAATATGTGATTTTGTGTCATTTTGTGTCATTGGTTGAACATTTCGGTCATTTTTGTCGTCCCTAGGCTTATTCTAATCCAATTAGGGTTTTTAACCAATCTTGTGCATCCAATATGTGATTTTGTGTCATTTTGTGTCATTGGTTGAACATTTAGGTCATTTTCGTCCTCCCTAGGCTTATTCTAATCCAATTAGGGTTTTTAACCAATCTTGTGCATCTAATATGTGATTTTGTGTCATTGGTTGAACATTTAGGTCATTTTCGTCCTCCCTAGGCTTATTCTAAACCAATTAGGGTTTTTAACCAATCTTGTGCATCCAATATGAGATTTTGTGTCATTGGTTGAACATTTAGGTCATTTTCGTCCTCCCTAGGCTTATTCTAATCCAATTAGGGTTTCTAACCATTCTTGTGCATCCAATATGTGATTTTGTGTCATTTTGTGTCATTGGGTGAACATTTAGGTCATTTTCGTCCTCCCTAGGCTTATTCTAATCCAATTATGGTTTTGAACCAATCTTGTGCATCCAATATGTGACTTTGTGTCATTGGTTGAACATTTAAGTCATTTTCGTCCTCCCTAGACTTATTCTAATCCAATTAGGGTTTTTAACCAATCTTGTGCATCCAATATGTGATTTTGTGTCATTGGTTGAGCATTTAGGTCATTTTCGTCCTCCCTAGGCTTATTCTAACCAATTAGGGTTTTTAACCAATCTTGTGCAACCAATATGTGATTTTGTGTCATTTTGTGTCATTGGTTGAACATTTAGGTCATTTTCGTCCTCCCTTTGCTTATTCTAATCCAATTAGGGTATTTAACCAATCTTGTGCATCGAATATGTGATTTTTTGTCATTGTTTGAACATTTAGGTCATTTTCGTCCTCCCTATGCTTATTCTAATCCAACTAGAGTTTTTAACCAATCTTGTGCATCCAATATGTGATTTTGTGTTATTGGTTGAACATCTAGGTCATTTTCGTCCTCCCTGGGCTTATCCTAATCCCATTAGGGTTTTTAACCAATCTTGTGCATCCAATAAGTGCGTCGTTTGTGTCATTGGTTGAACATTTAGGTCATTTTCGTCCTCCCTAGGCTTATTCTAATCCAATTAGGGTTTTTAACCAATCTTGTGCATCCAATATGTGATTTTGTGTCATTGGTTGAACATTTAGGTCATTTTTGTCCTCCCTAGGCTTATTCTAATCCAATTAGGGTTTTTAACCAATCTTGTGCATCCAATATGTGATTTTGTGTCATTGGTTGAACATTTTTGTCATTTTCGTCCTTCTTAGGCTTATTCTAATCCAATTAGGGTTTTTAACCAATCTTCTGCATCCAATATGTGATTTTGTGTCATTGGTTGAACATTTAGGTCATTTTCGTCCTCCCTAGGCTTATTCTAATCCAATTAGGGTTTTTAACCAATCTTGTGCATCCAATATGTGATTTTGTGTCATTTTGTGTCATTGGTTGAACATTTAGGTCATTTTCGTCCTCCCTAGGCTTATTCTAATCCAATTAGAGTTTTTAACCAATCTTGTGCATCCAATACGTGATTTTGTGTCATTTGTTGAACATTTAGGTCATTTTCGTCATCGCTATGCTTATTCTAATCCAATTAGGGTTTTTAACCAATCTTGTGCATCCAATATGTGATTTTGTGTCATTTTGTGTCATTGGTTGAACATTTAGGTCATTTTCGTCCTCCCTAGGCTTATTCTAATCCAATTAGGGTTTTTAACCAATCTTGTGCATCCAATATGTGATTTTGTGTCATTTTGTGTCATTGGTTGAACATTTAGGTCATTTTCGTCCTCCCTAGGCTTATTCTAATCCAATTAGGGTTTTTAACCAATCTTGTGCATCCAATATGTGATTTTGTATCATTTTGTGTCAATGGTTGAACATTTACGTCATTTTCGTCTTCCCTAGGCTTATTCTAATCCAATTAGGGTTTTTAACCAATCTTGTGCATCCAATATGTGTTTTTGTGTCATTTTGTGTCATTGGTTGAACATTTAGGTCATTTTCGTCCTCCCTAGGCTTATTCTAATCCAATTAGGGTTTTTAACCAATCTTGTGCATCCAATATGTGATTTTGTGTCATTTTGTGTCATTGGTTGAACATTTAGGTCATTTTCGTCCTCCCTAGGCTTATTCTAATCCAATTAGGGTTTTTAACCAATCTTGTGCATCCAATATGTGATTTTGTGTCATTTTGTGTCATTGGTTGAACATTTAGGTCTTTTTTGTCCTCCCTAGGTTTATTCTAATCCAATTAGGGTTTTTAACCAATCTTGTGCATCCAATATGTGATTTTGTGTCATTGGTTGAACATTTAGGTCATTTTCGTCCTCCCTAGGCTTATTCTAATCCAATTAGGATTTTTAACCAATCTTGTGCATCCAATATGTGATTTTGTATCATTTTGTGTCATTGGTTGAACATTTAGGTAAATTTCGTCCTCCCTAGGCTTATTCTAATCCAATTAGGGTTTTTAACCAATCTTGTGCATCCAATATGTGATTTTGTGTCATTTTGTGTCATTGGTTGAACGTTTAGGTCATTTTCGTCCTCCCTAGGCTTATTCTAATCCAATTAGGGTTTTTAACCAATCTTGTGCTACGAATATGTGATTCTGTGTCATTTTGTGTCATTAGTTGAACATTTAGGTCATTTTCGTTCTCCCTATGCTTATTCTAATCTAATTAGCGTTTTTAACCAAACTTGTGCATCCAATATGTGATATTGTGTCATTGGTTGAACATTTAGGTCATTTTCGTCCTCCCTAGGCTTATGCTAATCCAACTAGGCTTTTTAACCAATCTTGTGCATCCAATATGTGATTTTGTGTCATTTTGTGTCATTGGTTGAACATTTAGGTTATTTTCGTCCTCCCTAGGCTTATTCTAATCCAATTAGGGTTTTTAACCAATCTTGTGCATCCAATATGTGATTTTGTGTCATTGGTTTAACATTTAGGTCATTTTCATCCTCCCTAGGCTTATTCTAATCCAATTAGGATTTTTAACCAATCTTGTGCATCCAATATGTGATTTTGTGTCATTTTGTGTCATTGGTTGAACATTTAGGTCATTTTCGTCCTCCCTAGGCTTATTCTAATCCAATTAGGGTTTTTAACCAATCTTGTGCATCCAATATGTGATTTTGTATCATTTTGTGTCATTGGTTGAACGTTTTGGTCATTTTCGTCCTCCCTAGGTTTATTCTACTCCAATTAGGGTTTTTAACCAATCTTGTGCATCCAATATGTGATTTTGTGTCATTTTGTGTCATTGGTTTAACATTTATGTCATTTTAGTCCTCCCTAGGCTTATTCTAGTCCAATTAGGGTTTTTAACCAATCTTGTGCATCCAATATGTGATTTTGTGTCATTGGTTGAATATTTAGGTCATTTTCGTCCTCCCTAGGCTTATTCTAATCCAATTAGGGATTTTTATCAATCTTGTGCATCCAATATGTGATTTTGTGTCATTTGTTTAACATTTAGGTCATTTTCGTCCTCCCTAGGCTTATTCTAATCCAATTAGGATTTTTAACCAATCTTGTGCATCCAATATGTGATTTTGTGTCATTTTGTGTCATTGGTTGAACATTTAGGTCATTTTCGTCCTCCCTAGGCTTATTCTAATCCAATTACGGTTTTTAACCAATCTTGTGCATCCAATATGTGAGTTTGTGTCAATGGTTGAACATTTAGGTCATTTTCGTCCTCCCTAGGCTTATTCTAATCCAATTAGGGTTTTTAACCATCTTGTGCATCCAATATGTGATTTTGTGTCATTTTGTGTCATTGGTTAAACATTTAGGTCATTTTCGTCCTCCTTAGGCTTATTCTAATCCAATTACGGTTTTTAACCATTCTTGTGCATCCAATATGTGATTTTGTGTCATTGGTTGAACATTTAGGTCATTTTCGTCCTCCCTAGGCTTATTCTAATCCAATTAGGGTTTTTAACCAATCTTGTGCATCCAATATGTGATTTTGTGTCATTTTGTGTCATTGGTTGAACATTTAGGTCATTTTCGTCCTCCCTAGGCTTATTCTAATCCAATTAGGGGTTTAACAAATCTTGTGCATCCAATATGTGATTTTGTGTAATTTTGTGTCATTGGTTGAACATTTAGGTCATTTTCGTCGTCCCTAGGCTTATTCTAATCCAATTAGGGTTTTTAACCAATCTTGTGCATCCAATATGTGATTTTGTGTCATTTTGTGTCATTGGTTGAACATTTAGGTTATTTTCGTCCTCCCTAGGCTTATTCTAATCCAATTAGGGTTTTTAACCAATCTTGTGCATCCAATATTTGATTTTGTGTCATTGGTTGAACATTTAGGTCATTTTCGTCCTCCCTAGGCTTATTCTAATCCAATTAGGGTTTTTAATCCATCTTGTGCATCCAATATGTGATTTTGTGTCATTTTGTGTCATTGGTTGAACATTTAGGTCATTTTCGTCCTCCATAGGCTTATTCTAATCCAATTAGGGTTTTTAACCAATCTTGTGCATCCAATATGTGATTTTGTGTCAATGGTTGAACATTTAGGTCATTTTCGTCCTCCCTAGGCTTATTCTAATCCAATTAGGGTTTTTAACCAATCTTGTGCATCCAATATGTGATTTTGTGTCATTTTGTGTCATTGGTTGAACATTTAGGTCATTTTCATCCTCCCTAGGCTTATTCTAATTCAATTAGGGTTTTTAACCAATCTAGTGCATCCAATATGTGATTTTGTGTCATTAGTTGAACATTTAGATCATTTTCGTCCTCCCTAGGCTTATTCTAATCCAATTAGGGTTTTTAACCAATCTTGTGCATCCAATATGTGATTTTGTGTCATTTTGTGTCATTGGTTGAACATTTAGGTCATTTTCGTCCTCCCTAGGCTTATTCTAATCCAATTAGGGTTTTTAACCAATCTTGTGTATCCAATATGTGATTTTGTGTCATTTTTTGTCATTGGTTGAACATTTAGGTCATTTTCGTCCTCCCTAGGCTTATTCTAATCCAATTAGGGTTTTTAACCAATCTTGTGCATCCAATATGTGATTTTGTGTCATTGGTTAAACATTTAGGTCATTTTCGTCCCCCTTAGGCTTATTCTAATCCAATTAGGGTTTTTAACCAATCTTGTGCATCCAATATGTGATTTTGTGTCATTGGTTGAACATTTAGGTCATTTTCTTCCTCCCTAGGCTTATTCTAATCCAATTAGGGTTTTTATCCAATCTTGTGCATCCAATATGTGATTTTGTGTCATTGGTTGAACATTTAGATCATTTTCGTCCTCCCTAGGCTTATTCTAATCCAATTAGGGTTTTTAACCAATCTTGTGCATCCAATATGTGATTTTGTGCATTTTGTGTCATTGGTTGAACATTTAGGTCATTTTCGTCCTCCCTAGGCTTATTCTAATCCAATTAGGGTTTTTAACCAATCTTGTGCATCCAATATGTGATTTTGTGTCATTGGTTGAACATTTAGGTCATTTTCATCCTCCCTAGGCTTATTCTAATCCAATTAGTATTTTTAACCAATCTTGTGCATCCAATATGTGATTTTGTGTCATTTTGTGTCATTGGTTGAACATTTAGGTCATTTTCGTCCTCCCTAGGCTTATTCTAATCCAATTAGGGTTTTTAACCAATCTTGTGCATCCAATATGTGATTTTGTGTCATTGGTTGAACATTTAGTTCATTTTCGTCCTCCCTAGGCTTATTCTATTCCATTTAGGGTTTTTAACCAATCTTCTGCATCCAATATGTGATTTTGTGTCATTTTGTGTCATTGGTTCAACATTTAGGTCATTTTCGTCCTCCCTAGGGTTATTTTAATCCAATTAGGATTTTTAACCAATCTTGTGCATCCAATATGTGATTTTGTGTCATTTTGTGTCATTGGTTGAACATTTAGGTCATTTTCGTCCTCCCTAGGCTTATTCTAATCCAATTAGGGTTTTTAACCAATCTTGTGCATCCAATATGTGATTTTGTGTCATTTTGTGTCATTGGTTGACCATTTTGGTCATTTTCGTCCTCCCTAGGCTTATTCTAATCCAATTAGGGTTTTTAACCAATCTTGTGCATCCAATATGTGATTTTGTGTCATTTTGTGTCATTGGTTGAACATTTAGGTCATTTTCGTCCTCCCTAGGCTTATTCTAATCCAATTAGGGTTTTTAACCAATCTTGTGCATCCAATATGTGATTTTGTGTCATTGGTAGAACATTTAGGTCATTTTTGTCCTCCGTAGGCTTATTCTAATCCAATTAGGGTTTTTAACCAATCTTGTGCATCCAATATGTGATTTTGTGTCATTGGTTGCACATTTAGGTCATTTTCCTCCTCCCTAGGCTTATTCTAATCCAATTAGGGTTTTTAACCAATCTTGAGCATCCAATATGTGATTTTGTGTCATTTTGTGTCATTGGTTGAACATTTAGGTCATTTTCGTCCTCCCTAGGCTTATTCTAATCCAATTAGGGTTTTTAACCAATCTTGTGCATCCAATATGTGATTTTGTGTCATTTTGTGTCATTGGTTGAACATTTAGGTCATTTTCGTCCTCCCCAAGCTTATTCTAATCCAATTAGGGTTTTTCACCAATCCTGTGCATCCAATATGTGATTTTGTGTCATTTTGTGTCATTGGTTGAACATTTAGGTCATTTTCGTCCTCCCTAGGGTTATTTTAATCCAATTAGGATTTTTAACCAATCTTGTGCATCCAATATGTGATTTTGTGTCATTTTGTGTGAATTGGTTGAACATTTAGGTCATTCTCGTCCTCCCTAGGCTTATTCTACGTCGATTAGGGTTTTTAACCAATCTTGTGCATCCAATATGTGATTTTGTGTCATTTTGTGTGAATTGGTTGAACATTTAGGTCATTTTCGTCCTCCCTAGGCTTATTCTACGTCGATTAGGGTTTTTAACCAATCTTGTGCATCCAATATGTGATTTTGTGTCATTTTTTGTCATTGGTTGAACATTTAGGTCATTTTCGTCCTCCCTAGGCTTATTCTAATCCAATTAGGGTTTTTAACCAATCTTGTGCATCCAATATGTGATTTTGTGTCATTGGTTAAACATTTAGGTCATTTTCGTCCCCCTTAGGCTTATTCTAATCCAATTAGGGTTTTTAACCAATCTTGTGCATCCAATATGTGATTTTGTGTCATTGGTTGAACATTTAGGTCATTTTCTTCCTCCCTAGGCTTATTCTAATCCAATTAGGGTTTTTATCCAATCTTGTACATCCAATATGTGATTTTGTGTCATTGGTTGAACATTTAGGTCATTTTCGTCCTCCCTAGGCTTATTCTAATCCAATTAGGGTTTTTAACCAATCTTGTGCATCCAATATGTGATTTTGTGTCATTTTGTGTCATTGGTTGAACATTTAGGTCATTTTCGTCCTCCCTAGGCTTATTCTAATCCAATTAGGGTTTTTAACCAATCTTGTGCACATAATAAGTGATTTTATTTCATTGGTAACCCAATTAGGTCATTTTCGTCCTCGCTAGGCTTATTCTAATCCAATTAGAGTTTTTAACCAATCTTGTGCATCCAATATGTGATTTTGTGTCATTTTGTGTCATTGGTTGAACATTTAGGTCATTTTCGTCCTCCCTAGGCTTATTCTAATCCAATTAGGGTTTTTAACCAATCTTGTGCATCCAATATGTGATTTTGTGTCATTTTGTGTCATTGGTTGAACATTTAGGTCATTTTCGTCCTCCCTAGGCTTATTCTAATCCTATTAGGGTTTTTAACCAATCTTGTGCATCCAATGTGTGATTTTGTGTCATTTTGTGTCATTGGTTAAACATTTAGGTCATTTTCGTCCTCCCTATGCTCTTTTTAATCCAATTTGGGTTTTTAACCAATTTTGTGCATCCAATATGTGATTTTGTGTCATTGGTTCAACATTTAGGTCATTTTCGTCTTCCCTAGGCTTATTCTAATCCAATTAGGGTTTTTAACCAATCTTGTGCATCCAATATGTGATTTTGTGTCATTTTGTGTCATTGGTTGAACATTTAGGTCATTTTCGTCCTCCTTAGGCTTATTCTAATCCAATTAGGGTTTTTAACCAATATTGTGCATCCAATATGTGATTTTGTGTCATTCGTTGCACATTTAGGTCATTTTCATCCTCCCTAGGCTTATTCTAATCCAATTAGGGTTTTTAACCAATCTTGTGCATCCAATATGTGATTTTGTGTCATTTTGTGTCATTGGTTGAACATTTAGGTCATTTTCGTCCTCCCAATGCTTATTCTATTCCAATTAGGGTTTTCAACCAATCTTGTGCATCCAATATGTGATTTTGTGTCATTTTGTGTCATTGGTTGAACATTTAGGTCATTTTCGTCCTCCCTAGGCTTATTCTAATCCAATTAGGGTTTTTAACCAATCTTGTGCATCCAATATGTGATTTTGTGTCCTTTTGTGTCATTGGTTTAACATTTAGGTCATTTTCCCCCTCCCTAGGCTTATTCTAATCCAATTAAGGTTTTTAACCAATCTTGTGCATCGAATGTGTGATTTTGTGTCATTTTGTGTCATTGGTTGAACATTTAGGTCATTTTCGTCCTCCCTAGGCTTATTCTAATCCAATTAGGGTTTTTAACCAATCTTGTGCATCCAATATCTGATTTTGTGTAATTTTGTGTCATTGGTTGAACATTTAGGTCATTTTCGTCCTCCCTAGGCTTATTCTAATCCAATTAGGGTTTTTAACCTATCTTTGGTGTCCAATATGTGATTTTGTGTCATTGGGTAAACATTTAGGTCATTTTCGTCCTCCCTAGGCTTATTCTAGTCCAATTAGGGTTTTTAACCAATCTTGTGCATCCAATATGTGATTTTGTGTCATTTTGTGTCATTGGTTGAACATTTAGGTCATTTTCGTCCTCCCTAGGCTTATTCTAATCCAATTAGGGTTTTTAACCAATCTTGTGCATCCAATATGTGATTTTGTGTCATTTTGTGTCATTGGTTGAACATTTAGGTCATTTTCGTCCTCCCCAAGCTTATTCTAATCCAATTAGGGTTTTTCACCAATCCTGTGCATCCAATATGTGATTTTGTGTCATTTTGTGTCATTGGTTGAACATTTAGGTCATTTTCGTCCTCCCTAGGGTTATTTTAATCCAATTAGGATTTTTAACCAATCTTGTGCATCCAATATGTGATTTTGTGTCATTTTGTGTGAATTGGTTGAACATTTAGGTCATTTTCGTCCTCCCTAGGCTTATTCTACGCCGATTAGGGTTTTTAACCAATCTTGTGTTTCCAATATGTGATTTTGTGTCATTTTGTGTCATTGGTTGAACATTTAGGTCAATTTCGTCCTTCCTAGGGTTATTCTAATACAATTAGGGTTTTAAACCAATCTTGTGCATCCAATATGTGATTTTGTGTCATTGGTTGAACATTTAGGTCATTTTCGTCCTTCCTAGGCTTATTCTAATCCAATTAGGGTTTTAAACCAATCTTGTGCATCCAATATCTGATTTTGTGTCATTGGTTGAACATTTAGGTCATTTTCGTTCTCCCTAGGCTTATTCTAATCCAATTTGGGTTTTAAACCAATCTTGTGCATCCAATATGTGATTTTGTGTTAGTTTGTGTCATTGGTTGAACATTTAGGTCATTTTCGTCATCCCTAGGCTTATTCTAATCCAATTAGGGTTTTTAACCAATCTTGTGCATCCAATATGTGATTTTGTGTCATTGTGTCATTGGTTGAACATTTAGGTCATTTTCGTCCTCCCCAGGCTTATTCTAATCCAATTAGGGTTTTTCACCAATCCTGTGCATCCAATATGTGATTTTGTGTCATTTTGTGTCATTGGTTGAACATTTAGGTCATTTTCGTCCTCCCTAGGGTTATTTTAATCCAATTAGGATTTTTAACCAATCTTGTGCATCCAATATGTGATTTTGTGTCATTTTGTGTCATTGGTTGAACATTTAGGTCATTTTCGTTCTCCCTAGGCTTATTCTAATCCAATTAGGGTTTTTAACCAATCTTGTGCATCCAATATGTGATTTTGTGTCATTGGTTGAACATTTAGTTCATTTTCGTCCTCCCTAGGCTTATTCTAATCCATTTAGGGTTTTTAACCAATCTTCTGCATCCAATATGTGATTTTGTGTCATTTTGTGTCATTGGTTCAACATTTAGGTCATTTTCGTCCTCCCTAGGGTTATTTTAATCCAATTAGGAATTTTTACCAATCTTGTGCATCCAATATGTGATTTTGTGTCATTTTGTGTCATTGGTTGAACATTTTGGTCATTTTCGTCTTCCCTAGGCTTATTCTACGCCAATTAGGGTTTTTAACCAATCTTGTGCATCCAATATGTGATTTTGTGTCATTTTGTGTCATTGGTTGAACATTTAGGTCATTTTCGTCCTCCCTAGGCTTATTCTAATCCAATTAGGGTTTTTAACCAATCTTGTGCATCCAATATGTGATTTTGTGTCATTGGTTGAACATTTAGGTCATTCTGTCCTCCCTACGATTATTCTAATCCAATTAGGGTTTTAACCAATCTTATGCATCCAATATGTGATTTTGTGTCATTTTGTGTCATTGGTTGAACATTTAGGTCATTTTCGTCCTCCCTAGGCTTATTCTTTTCCAATTAGGGTTTTTAACCAATCTTGTGCATCCAATATGTGATTTTGTGTCATTGGTTGAACATTTAGGTCATTTTCGTCCTCCCTAGGCTTATTTTAATCCAATTAGGGTTTTTAACCAATCTTGTGCATCCAATATGTTATTTTGTGTCATTTTGTGTCATTGGTTGAACATTTAGGTCATTTTCGTTCTCCCTAGGCTTATTCTAATCCAATTAGGGTTTTTAACCAATCTTGTGCATCCAATATGTGATTTTGTGTCATTGGTTGAACATTTAGTTCATTTTCGTCCTCCCTAGGCTTATTCTATTCCATTTAGGGTTTTTAACCAATCTTCTGCATCCAATATGTGATTTTGTGTCATTTTGTGTCATTGGTTCAACATTTAGGTCATTTTCGTCCTCCCTAGGGTTATTTTAATCCAATTAGG
>JBBPBQ010000008.1:4717589-4760180 GCA_037974755.1 Cicer yamashitae | reverse complement strand
TCGTCCTCCCTAGGCTTATTCTACGTCGATTAGGGTTTTTAACCAATCTTGTGCATCCAATATGTGATTTTGTGTCATTTTGTGTGAATTGGTTGAACATTTAGGTCATTTTCGTCCTCCCTAGGCTTATTCTACGTCGATTAGGGTTTTTAACCAATCTTGTGCATCCAATATGTGATTTTGTGTCATTTTTTGTCATTGGTTGAACATTTAGGTCATTTTCGTCCTCCCTAGGCTTATTCTAATCCAATTAGGGTGTTTAACCAATCTTGTGCATCCAATATGTGATTTTGTGTCATTTTGTGTCATTGGTTGAACATTTAGGTCATTTTCGTTCTCCCTAGGCTAATTCTAATCCAATTAGGGTTTTTAACCAATCTTGTGCATCCAATATGTGATTTTGTGTCATTGGTTGAACATTTAGTTCATTTTCGTCCTCCCTAGGCTTATTCTAATCCATTTAGGGTTTTTAACCATTCTTCTGCATCCAATATGTGATTTTGTGTCATTTTGTGTCATTGGTTCAACATTTAGGTCATTTTCGTCCTCCCTGGTTATTTTAATCCAATTAGGATTTTTAACCAATCTTGTGCATCCAATATGTGATTTTGTGTCATTGGTTGAACATTTAGGTCATTTTCGTCCTCCCTAGGCTTATTCTACGCCAATTAGGCTTTTTAACCAATCTTGTGCATCCAGTATGTGATTTTGTGTCATTTTGTGTCATTGGTTGAACATTTAGGTCATTTTCGTCCTCCCTAGGCTTATTCTAATCCAATTAGGGTTTTTAACCAATCTTGTGCATCCAATATGTGATTTTGTGTCATTTTGTGTCATTGGTTGAACAGTTAGGTCAATTTCGTCCTCCCTAGGCTTATTATAATCCAATTAGGGTTTTTAACCAATCTTGTGCATCCAATATGTGATTTGGTGTCATTGGTTGAACATTTAGGTCATTTTCGTCCTCTCTAGGCTTATTCTAATCCAAATAGGGTTTTTAACCAATCTTGTGCATCCAATATGTGATTTTGTGTCATTGGTTGAACATTTAGGTCAATTTCGTCCTCCCTAGGCTTATTATAATCCAATTAGGGTTTTTAACCAATCTTGTGCATCCAATATGTGATTTTGTGTCATTGGTTGAACATTTAGGTCATTTTCGTCCTCCCTAGGCTTATTCTAATCTAATTAGGGTTTTTAACCAATCTTGTGCATCCAATATGTGTTTTTATGTCATTGGTTGAACATTTAGGTCATTTTCGTCCTCCCTAGGCTTATTCTAATCCAATTAGGGTTTTTAACCAATCTTGTGCATCCAATATGTGATTTTGTGTCATTTTGTGTCATTGGTTGAACATTTAGGTCATTTTCGTCCTCCCTAGGCTTATTCTAATCCAATTAGGGTTTTTAACCAATCTTGTGCGTCCAATATATGATTTTGTGTTATTTTGTGTCATTGGTTGAACATTTAGGTCATTTTCGTCCTCCCTAGACTTATTCTAATCCAATTAGGGTTTTTAACCAATCTTGTGCATCCAATATGTGATTTTGTGTCATTTGTTGAACAATTAGGTCATTTTCGTCCTCCCTAGGCCTATTCTAATCCAATTAGGGTTTTTAACTAATCCTTTGCATCCAATATGTGATTTTGTGTCATTTTGTGTCATTGGTTGAACATTTAGGTCATTTTCGTCCTCCCTAGGCTTATTCTAATCCAATTAGGGTTTTTAACCAATCTTGTGCATCCAATATGTGATTTTGTGTCATTGGTTGAACATTTAGGTCATTTTTGTCCTCCCTAGGCTTATTCTAATCCAATTAGGGTTTTTAACCAATCTTGTGCATCCAATATGTGATTTTGTGTCATTTTGTGTCATTGGTTGAACATTTAGGTCATTTTCGTCCTTGCTAGGCTTATTCTAATCCAATTAGGGTTTTTAACCAATCTTGTGCATCCAATATGTGATTTTGTGTCATTGGTTGAACATTTAGGTCATTTTCGTCCTCCCTAGGCTTATTCTAATCCAATTAGGGTTTTTAACCAATCTTGTGCATCCAATATGTGATTTTGTGTCATTTTGTGTCATTGGTTGAACATTTAGGTCATTTTCGTCCTCCCTAGGCTTATTCTAATCCAATTAGGGTTTTTAACCAATCTTTTGCATCTAATATGTGATTTTGTGTGATTTTGTGTCATTGGTTGAACATTTAGGTCATTTTCGTCCTCCCTAGGCTTATTCTAATCCAATTAGGGTTTTTAACCAATCTTTTGCATCTAATATGCGATTTTGTGTCATTTTGTGTCATTGGTTGAACATTTATGTCATTTTCGTCCTCCCTAGTCTTATTCTAATCCAATTAGGGTTTTTAACCAATCTTGTGCATCCAATATGTGATTTTGTGTCATTGGTTAAACATTTTGGTCATTTTCGTCCTCCCTAGGCTTATTCTAATCCAATTAAGGTTTTTAACCAATCTTGTGCATCCAATATGTGATTTTGTGTCATTGGTTGGACATTTAGGTCATTTTCGTCCTCCCTAGGCTTATTCTAATCCAATTAGGGTTTTTAACCAATCTTGTGCATCCAATATGTGATTTTGTGTCATTGGTTGAACATTTAGGTCATTTTCGTCCTCCCTAGGCTGATTCTAATCCAATTAGGGTTTTTAACCAATCTTGTGCAACGAATATTTGATTTTGTGTCATTGGTTGCATATTTAGGTAATCTTCGTCCTCCCTAGGCTTATTCTAATCCAATTAGGGTTTTTAACCAATCTTGTGCATCCAATATGTGATTTTGTGTCATTTTGTGTCATTGGTTTAACATTTAGGTAATTTTCGTCCTCCCTAGGCTTATTCTAATCCAATTAGGGTTTTTAACCAATCTTGTGCATCCAATATGTGATTTTGTGTCATTGGTTGAACATTTAGGTCATTTTCGTCCTCCCTAGGCTTATTCTAATCCAATTAGGGTTTTTAACCAATCTTGTGCATCCAATATGTGATTTTGTGTCATTGGTTGAACATTTAGGTCATTTTCGTCCTCCGTAGGCTTATTCTAATCCAATTAGGGTTTTTAACCAATCTTGTGCATCCAATATGTGATTTTTTGTCATTGGTTGAATATTTAGGTCATTTTTGTCCTCCCTAGACTTATTCTAATCCAATTAGGGTTTTTAACCAATCTTGTGCATCCAATATGTGATTTTGTGTCATTTTGTGTCATTTGTTGAACATTTAGGTCATTTTCGTCCTCCGTAGGCTTATTCTAATCCAATTAGGGTTTTTAACCAATCTTGTGCATCCAATATGTGATTTTGTGTCATTTTGTGTCATTGGTTGAACATTTAGGTCATTTTCGTCCTCCCTAGGCTTATTCTAATCCAATTAGGGTTTTTACCCAATCTTGTGCATTCAATATGTGATTTTGTGTCATTGGTTGAACATTTAGGTCATTTTCGTCCTCGCTAGGCTTTTTCTAATCCAATTCGGGTTTTTAACCAATCTTGTGCATCCAATATGTGATTTTGTGTCATTGGTTGAACATTTAGGTCATTTTCGTCCTCCCTAGGCTTATTCTAATCCAATTAGGGTTTTTAACCAATCTTGTGCATCCAATATGTGATTTTGTGTCATTGGTTGAACATTTAGGTCATTTTCGTCCTCCCTAGGCTTATTCTAATCCAATTAGGGTTTTTAACCAATCTTGAGCATCCAATATGTGATTTTGTGTAATTTTGTGTCATTGGTTGAACATTTAGGTCATTTTCGTCCTCCCTAGGCTTATTCTAATCCAATTAGGGTTTTTAACCAATCTTGTGCATCCAATATGTGATTTTGTTTCATTTTGTGTCATTGGTTGAACATTTAGGTCATTTTCCTCCTCCCTAGCCTTATTCTAATCCAATTAGGATTTTTAACCAATCTTGTGCATCCAATATGTGATTTTGTGTCATTGGTTGAACATTTAGGTCATTTTCGTCCTCCCTAGGCTTATTCTAATCCAATTAGGGTTTTTAACCAATCTTGTGCAACCAATATGTGATTTTGTGTCATTGCTTGAACATTTAGGTCATTTTCGTCCTCCCTAGGCTTATTCTAATCCAATTAGGGTTTTTAACCAATCTTGTGCATCCAATATGTGATTTTGTGTCATTGGTTGAACATTTAGGTCATTTTCGTCCTCCCTATGCTTATTCTAATCCAATTAGGGTTTTTAACCAATCTTGTGCATCCAATATGTGATTTTGTGTCATTTTGTGTCATTGGTTGAACATTTAGGTCATTTTCGTCCTCCCTAGGCTTATTCTAATCCAATTAGTATTTTTAACCAATCTTGTGCATCCAATATGTGATTTTGTGTCATTGGTTGAACATTTTGGTCATTTTCGTCCTCCCAAGGCTTATTCTAATCCAATTTGGGTTTTTAACCAATCATGTGCATAATCTGTGATTTTGTGTCATTTTGTGTCATTGGTTGAACATTTAGCTCATTTTCGTCCGCCCTAGGCTTATTCTAATCCAATTAGGGTTTTTAACCAATCTTGTGCATCCAATATGTGATTTTGTGTATTTTGTGTCATTGTTTGAACATTTAGGTCATTTTCGTCCTCCCTAGGCTTATTCTTATCCAATTAGGTTTTTTAACCAATCTTGTGCATCCAATATGTGATTTTGTGTCATTTTGTGTCATTGGTTGAACATTTAGGTCATTTTCGTCCTCCCTAGGCTTATTCTAATCCAATTAGGGTTTTTAACCAATCTTGTGCATCCAATATGTGATTTGGTGTAATTTTGTGTCATTGGTTGAACATTTAGGTCATTTTCGTCCTCCCTAGGCTTATTCTAATCCAATTAGGGTTTTTAACCAATCTTGTGCATCCAATATGTGATTTGTGTCATTTTGTGTCATTGGTTGTACATTTAGGTCATTTTCGTCCTCCCTAGGCTTATTCTAATCCAATTAGGGTTTTTAACCAATCTTGTGCATCCAATATGTGATTTTGTGTCATTGGTTGAACATTTAGGTCATTTTCGTCCTTCCTAGGCTTATTCTAATCCAATTAAGATTTTTAACCAATCTTGTGCATCCAATATGTGATTTTGTGTCATTTTGTGTCATTGGTTGAACATTTAGGTCATTTTCATCCTCCCTAGGCTTATTCTAATCCAATTTGGGTTTTTAACCAATCTTGTGCATCCAGTATCTGATTTTGTGTCATTGGTTGAACATTTAGGTCATTTTCGTTCTCCCTAGGCTTATTCTAATCCAATTAGGGTTTTAAACCAATCTTGTGCTTCCGATATGTTCTTTTGTGTTAGTTTGTGTCATTGGTTGAACATTTAGGTCATTTTCGTCATCCCTAGGCTTATTCTAATCCAATAAGGGTTTTAACCAATCGTGTGCATCCAATATGTGATTTTGTGTCATTTTGTGTCGTTGGTTGAACATTTAGGTCATTTTCGTCCTCCCCAGGCTTATTCTAATCCAATTAGGGTTTTTCACCAATCCTGTGCATCCAATATGTGATTTTGTGTCATTTTGTGTCATTGGTTGAACATTTAGGTCATTTTCGTCCTCCCTAGGCTTATTCTAATCCAATTAGGGTTTTTAACCAATCTTGTGCATCCAGTATCTGATTTTGTGTCATTGGTTGAACATTTAGGTCATTTTCGTTCTCCCTAGGCTTATTCTAATCCAATTAGGGTTTTAAACCAATCTTGTGCTTCCGATATGTGATTTTGTGTTAGTTTGTGTCATTGGTTGAACATTTAGGTCATTTTCGTCCTCACCAGGCTTATTCTAATCCAATTAGGGTTTTTCACCAATCCTGTGCATCCAATATGTGATTTTGTGTCATTGGTTGAACATTTAGGTCATTTTCGTCCTCCCTAGGGTTATTTTAATCCAATTATGATTTGTAACCAATCTTGTGCATCCAATATGTGATTTTGTGTCATTGGTTGAACATTTAGGTCATTTTTGTCCTCCCTAGGCTTATTCTACGCCAATTAGGGTTTTTAACCAATCTTGTGCATCCAATATGTGATTTTGTGTCATTTTGTGTCATTGGTTGAACATTTAGGTCATTTTCGTCCTCCCTAGGCTTATTCTAATCCAATTAGGGTTTTTAACCAATCTTGTGCATCCAATATGTGATTTTGTGTCATTTTGTGTCATTGGTTGAACATTTAGGTCATTTTCGTCCTCCCTAGGCTTATTCTAATCCAATTAGGGTTTTTAACCAATCTTGTGCATCCAATATGTGATTTGGTGTCATTGGTTGAAAATTTAGGTCATTTTCGTCCTCCCTAGGCTTATTCTAATCCAATTAGCGTTTTTAACCAATCTTGTGCGTCCAATATGTGATTTTGTGTCATTGGTTGAACATTTAGGTCATTTTCGTCCTCCACAGGCTTATTCTAATCCAATTAGGGTTTTTAACCAATCTTGTGCATCCAATATGTGATTATGTGTTGTTTTGTGTCATTGGTTGAACATTTAGGTCATTTTCGTCCTCCCTAGGCTTATTCTAATCCAATTAGGGTTTTTAACCAATCTTGTGCATCCAATATGTGATTTTGTGTCATTTTGTGTCATTGGTTGAACATTTAGGTCATTTTCGTCCTCCCTAGGCTTATTCTAATCCAATTAGGGTTTTTAACCAATCTTGTGCATCCAATATGTGATTTTGTGTCATTTTGTGTCATTGGTTGAACATTTGGGTCATTTTCGTCCTCCCTCGGCTTATTCTAATCCAATTAGGGTTTTTAACCAATCTTGTGCATCCAATATGTGATTTTGTGTCATTTTGTGTCATTGGTTGAACATTTAGGTCATTTTCGTCCTCCCTAGGCTTATTCTAATCCAATTAGGGTTTTTAACCAATCTTGTGCATCCAATATGTGATTTTGTGTCATTATGTGTCATTGGTTGAACATTTAGGTCATTTTGGTCCTCCCTAGGCATATTCTAATCCAATTAGGGTTTTTAACCAATCTTGTGCATCCAATATGTGATTTTGTGTCATTTTGTGTCATTGGTTGAACATTTAGGTCATTTTCGTCCTCCCTAGGCTTATTCTAATCCAATTAGGGTTTTTAACCAATCTTGTGCATCCAATATGTGATTTTGTGTCATTTTGTGTCATTGGTTGAACATTTAGGTCAGTTTAGTCCTCCCTAGGCTTATTCTAATCCAATTAGGTTTTTAACCAATCTTGTGCATCCAATATGTGATTTTGTGTCATTGGTTGAACATTTAGGTCATTTTCGTCCTCCCTAGGCTTATTCTAATCCAATTAGAGTTTTTAACCAATCTTGTGCGTCCAATATGTGATTTTGCGTCATTTTGTGTCATTAGTTGAACATTTAGGTCATTTTCGTCCTCCCTAGGCTTATTCTAATCCAATTAGGGTTTTTAACCAATCTTGTGCATCCAATATGTGATTTTGTGTCATTTTGTGTCATTGGTTGAACATTTAGGTCATTCGTCCTCCCTAGGCTCTTTTTAATCCAATTAGGGTTTTTAACCAATCTTGTGCATACAATATGTGATTTTGTGTCATTGGTTGAACATTTAGGTCATTTTCGTCCTCCCTAGGCTTATTCTAATCCAATTAGGGTTTTTAACCAATCTTGTGCATCCAATATGTGATTTTCTGTCATTGGTTAAACATTTAGGTCATTTTCGTCCTCCCTAGGCTTATTCTAATCCAATTAGGGTTTTTAACCAATCTTGTGCATCCAATATGTGATTTTGTGTCATTTTGTGTCATTGGTTGAACATTTAGGTCATTTTCGTCCTCCCTAGGCTTATTCTAATCCAATTAGGGTTTTTAACCAATCTTGTGCATCCAATATGTGATTTTGTGTCATTTTGTGTCATTGGTTGAACATTTAGGTCATTTTCGTCCTTCCTAGGCTTATTCTAATCCAATTAGGGTTTTTATCCAATCTTGTGCATACAATATGTGATTTTGTGTCATTTTGTGTCATTGGTTGAACATTTAGGTCATTTTCGTCCTCCCTAGGCTTATTCTAATCCAATTGGGGTTTTTAACCAATCTTGTGCATCCAATATGTGATTTTGTGTCATTTTGTGTCATTGGTTGAACATTTAGGTTATTTTCGTCCTCCCTAGGCTTATTCTAATCCAATTAGGGTTTTTAACCAATCTTGTGCATCCAATATGTGATTTTTTGCCATTTTATGTCATTGGTTGAACATTTAGGTCATTTTCGTCCTCCCTAGGCTTATTCTAATCCAATTAGCGTTTTTAACAAATCTTGTGCATCCAATATGTGATTGTGTCATTGGTTGAACATTTAGGTCATTTTCGTCCTCCCTAGGCTTATTCTAATCCAATTAGGGTTTTTAACCAATCTTGTGCATCCAATATGTGATTTTGTGTCATTTTGTGTCAATGGTTCCACATTTAGGTCATTTTCGTCCTCCCTAGGCTTATTCTAATCCAATTAGGGTTTTTAACCAATCTTGTGCATCCAATATGTGATTTTGTGTCATTTTGTGTCATTGGTTGAACATTTAGGTCATTTTCGTCCTCCCTAGGCTTATTCTAATCCAATTAGGGTTTTTAACCAATCTTGTGCATCCAATATGTGATTTTGTGTCAGTTTGTGTCATTGGTTGAACATTTAGGTCATTTTCGTCCTCCCTAGGCTTATTCTAATCCAATTAGGATTTTTAACCAATCTTGTGCATCCAATATGTGATTTTGTGTCATTGGTTGAACATTTAGGTCATTTTCGTCCTCCCTAGGCTTATTCTACGCCAATTAGGGTTTTTAACCAATCTTGTGCATCCAATATGTGATTTTGTGTCATTGGTTGAACATTTAGGTCATTTTTGTCCTCCCTAGGCTTATTCTAATCCAATTAGGGTTTTTAACCAATCTTGTGCATCCAATATGTGATTTTGTGTCATTGGTTGAACATTTTTGTCATTTTCGTCCTCCTTAGGCTTATTCTAATCCAATTAGGGTTTTTAACCAATCTTCTGCATCCAATATGTGATTTTGTGTCATTGGTTCAACATTTAGGTCATTTTCGTCCTCCCTAGGCTTATTCTAATCCAATTAGGGTTTTTAACCAATCTTGTGCATCCAATATGTGATTTTGTGTCATTTTGTGTCATTGGTTGAACATTTAGGTCAATTTCGTCCTTCCTAGGCTTATTCTAATACAATTAGGGTTTTAAACCAATCTCTGGCATCTAATATGTGATTTTGTGTCATTGGTTGAACATTTAGGTCATTTTCGTCCTTCCTAGGCTTATTCTAATCCAATTAAGATTTTTAACCAATCTTGTGCATCCAATATGTGATTTTGTGTCATTTTGTGTCATTGGTTGAACATTTAGGTCATTTTCATCCTCCCTAGGCTTATTCTAATCCAATTTGGGTTTTTAACCAATCTTGTGCATCCAGTATCTGATTTTGTGTCATTGGTTGAACATTTAGGTCATTTTCGTTCTCCCTAGGCTTATTCTAATCCAATTAGGGTTTTAAACCAATCTTGTGCTTCCGATATGTGATTTTGTGTTAGTTTGTGTCATTGGTTGAACATTTAGGTCATTTTCGTCATCCCTAGGCTTATTCTAATCCAATTAGGGTTTTTAACCAATCTTGTGCATCCAATAGGTGATTTTGTGTCATTTTGTGTCATTGGTTGAACATTTAGGTCATTTTCGTCCTCCCCAGGCTTATTCTAATCCAATTAGGGTTTTTCACCAATCATGTGCATCCAATATGTGATTTTGTGTCATTTTGTGTCATTGGTTGAACATTTAGGTCATTTTCGTCCTCCCTAGGGTTATTTTAATCCAATTAGGATTTTTAACCAATCTTATGCATCCAATATGTGATTTTGTGTCATTTTGTGTGAATTGGTTGAACATTTAGGTCATTTTCGTCCTCCCTAGGCTTATTCTACGCCGATTAGGGTTTTTAACCAATCTTGTGCATCCAATATGTGATTTTGTGTCATTTTGTGTCATTGGTTGAATATTTAGGTTATTTTCGTCCTCCCTAGGCTTATTCTAATCCAATTAGGGTTTTTAACCAATCTTGTGCATCCAATATGTGATTTTGTGTCATTGGTTGAACATTTAGGTCATTTTTGTCCTTCCTAGGCTTATTCTAATCCAATTAGGGTTTTTAACCAATCTTGTGCATCCAATATGTGATTTTGTGTCATTGGTTGAACATTTAGGTCATTTTCGTCCTCCCTAGGCTTATTCTAATCCAATTAGTGTTTTTAACCAATCTTGTGCATCCAATATGTGATTTTGTGTCATTTTGTGTCATTGGATGAACATTTAGGTTATTTTCGTCCTCCCTAGGCTTATTCTAATCCAATTAGGGTTTTTAACCAATCTTGTGCATCCAATATGTGATTTTGTGTCATTGGTTGAACATTTAGGTCATTTTCGTCCTCCCTAGGCTTATTCTAATCCAATTAGGGTTTTTAACCAATCTTGTGCATCCAATATGTGATTTTGTGTCATTGGTTGAACACTTAGGTCATTTTCGTCCTCCCTAGGCTTATTCTAATCCAATTAGGGTTTTAAACCAATCTTGTGCATCCAATATGTGATTTTGTTTCATTTTGTGTCGTTGGTTGAACATATAGATCATTTTCGTCCTCCATAGGCTTATTCTAATCCAATTAGGGTTTTTAACCAATCTTGTGCATCCAATATGTGATTTTCTGTCATTTTGTGTCATTGGTTGAACATTTAGGTCATTTTCGTCCTCCCTAGGCTTATTCTAATCCAATTAGGGTTTTTAACCAATCTTGTGCATCCAATATGTGATTTTGTGTCATTGGTTGAACATTTAGGTCATTTTCGCCTTGCTAGGCTAATTCTAATCCATATAGGGTTTTTAACCAATCTTGTGCATCCAATATGTGATTTTGTGTCATTTTGTGTCATTGGTTGAACATTTAGGTCATTTTCATCCTCCCTAGGTTGATTCTAATCCAATTAAGGTTTTTAACCAATCTTGTGCATGCAATATGTGATTTGGTGTCATTTTGTGTCATTTGTTGAACATTTAGGTCATTTTCGTCCTCCCTAGGCTTATTCTAATCCAATTAAGATTTTTAACCAATCTTGTGCATCCAATATGTGATTTTGTGTCATTTTGTGTCATTGGTTGAACATTTAGGTCATTTTCATCCTCCCTAGGCTTATTCTAATCCAATTTGGGTTTTTAACCAATCTTGTGCATCCAGTATCTGATTTTGTGTCATTGGTTGAACATTTAGGTCATTTTCGTCATCCCTAGGCTTATTCTAATCCAATTAGGGTTTTTAACCAATCTTGTGCATCCAATATGTGATTTTGTGTCATTTTGTGTCATTGGTTGAACATTTAAGTCAATTTCGTCCTTCCTAGGCTTATTCTAATACAATTAGGGTTTTAAACCAATCTTGTGCATCCAATATGTGATTTTGTGTCATTGGTTGAACATTTAGGTCATTTTCGTCCTTCCTAGACTTATTCTAATCCAATTAGAGTTTTAAACCAATCTTGTGCATCCAATATCTGATTTTGTGTCATTGGATGAACATTTAGGTCATTTTCGTTCTCCCTAGGCTTATTCTAATCCAATTTGGGTTTTAAACCAATCTTGTGCATCCAATATGTGATTTTGTGTTAGTTTGTGTCATTGGTTGAACATTTAGGTTATTTTCGTCATCCCTAGGCTTATTCTAATCCAATTAGGGTTTTTAACCAATCTTGTGCATCCAATATGTGATTTTGTGTCATTTTGTGTCATTGGTTGAACATTTAGGTCATTTTCGTCCTCCCCAGGCTTATTCTAATCCAATTAGGGTTTTTCACCAATCTTGTGCATCCAATATGTGATTTTGTGTCATTTTGTGTCATTGGTTGAACATTTAGGTCATTTTCGTCCTCCCTAGGGTTATTTTAATCCAATTAGGATTTTTAACCAATCTTATGCATCCAATATGTGATTTTGTGTCATTTTGTGTGAATTGGTTGAACATTTAGGTCATTTTCGTCCTCCCTAGGCTTATTCTACGCCGATTAGGGTTTTTAACCAATCTTGTGCATCCAATATGTGATTTTGTGTCATTTTGTGTCATTGGTTGAATATTTAGGTTATTTTCGTCCTCCCTAGGCTTATTCTAATCCAATTAGGGTTTTTAACCAATCTTGTGCATCCAATATGTGATTTTGTGTCATTTTGTGTCATTGGTTGAACATTTAGGTCATTTTCGTCCTCCCCAGGCTTATTCTAATCCAATTAGGGTTTTTCACCAATCCTGTGCATCCAATATGTGATTTTGTGTCATTTTGTGTCATTGGTTGAACATTTAGGTCATTTTCGTCCTCCCTAGGGTTATTTTAATCCAATTAGGATTTTTAACCAATCTTGTGCATCCAATATGTGATTTTGTGTCATTTTGTGTCATTGGTTGAACATTTAGGTCATTTTCGTTCTCCCTAGGCTTATTCTAATCCAATTAGGGTTTTTAACCAATCTTGTGCATCCAATATGTGATTTTGTGTCATTGGTTGAACATTTAGTTCATTTTCGTCCTCCCTAGGCTTATTCTAATCCATTTAGGGTTTTTAACCATTCTTCTGCATCCAATATGTGATTTTGTGTCATTTTGTGTCATTGGTTCAACATTTAGGTCATTTTCGTCCTCCCTAGGGTTATTTTAATCCAATTAGGATTTTTAACCAATCTTATGCATCCAATATGTGATTTTGTGTCATTTTGTGTGAATTGGTTGAACATTTAGGTCATTTTCGTCCTCCCTAGGCTTATTCTACGCCGATTAGGGTTTTTAACCAATCTTGTGCATCCAATATGTGATTTTGTGTCATTTTGTGTCATTGGTTGAACATTTAGGTCAATTTCGTCCTTCCTAGGGTTATTCTAATACAATTAGGGTTTTAAACCAATCTTGTGCATCCAATATCTGATTTTGTGTCATTGGTTGAACATTTAGGTCATTTTCGTTCTCCCCAAGCTTATTCTAATCCAATTAGGGTTTTTCACCAATCCTGTGCATCCAATATGTGATTTTGTGTCATTTTGTGTCATTGGTTGAACATTTAGGTCATTTTCGTCCTCCCTAGGGTTATTTTAATCCAATTAGGATTTTTAACCAATCTTGTGCATCCAATATGTGATTTTGTGTCATTTTGTGTGAATTGGTTGAACATTTAGGTCATTTTCGTCCTCCCTAGGCTTATTCTACGCCGATTAGGGTTTTTAACCAATCTTGTGCATCCAATATGTGATTTTGTGTCATTTTGTGTCATTGGTTGAACATTTAGGTCAATTTCGTCCTTCCTAGGGTTATTCTAATACAATTAGGGTTTTAAACCAATCTTGTGCATCCAATATGTGATTTTGTGTCATTGGTTGAACATTTAGGTCATTTTCGTCCTTCCTAGGCTTATTCTAATCCAATTAGGGTTTTAAACCAATCTTGTGCATCCAATATCTGATTTTGTGTCATTGGTTGAACATTTAGGTCATTTTCGTTCTCCCTAGGCTTATTCTAATCCAATTAGGGTTTTAAACCAATCTTGTGCATCCAATATGTGATTTTGTGTTAGTTTGTGTCATTGGTTGAACATTTAGGTCATTTTCGTCATCCCTAGGCTTATTCTAATCCAATTAGGGTTTTTAACCAATCTTGTGCATCCAATATGTGATTTTGTGTCATTTTGTGTCATTGGTTGAACATTTAGGTCATTTTCGTCCTCCCTAGGCTTATTCTAAGCCAATTAGGGTTTTTAACCAATCTTGTGCATCCAATATGTGATTTTGTGTCATTTTGTGTCATTGGTTGAACATTTAGGTCATTTTCGTCCTCCCTAGGCTTATTCTAATCCAATTAGGGTTTTTAACCAATCTTGTGCATCCAATATGTGATTTTGTGTCATTTTGTGTCATTGGTCGAACATTTAGGTCATTTTTGTCCTCCCTAGGCTTATTCTAATCCAATTAGGGTTTTTAACCAATCTTGTGCATCCAATATGTGATTTTGTGTCATTGGTTGAACATTTAGGTCATTTTCGTCCTCCCTAGGCTTATTCAAATCCAATTAGGGTTTTTAACCAATCTTGTGCATCCAATATGTCATTTTGTGTCATTTTGTGTCATTGGTTGTACATTAAGGTCATTTTCGTCCTCCCTAGGCTTATTCTAATCCAATTAGGAATTTTAACCAATCTTGTGCATCCAATATGTGATTTTGTGTCATTGGTTGAACATTTAGGTCATTTTCGTCCTCCCTAGACTTATTCTAATCCAATTAGGGTTTTTAACCAATCTTGTGCATCCAATGTGGGATTTTGTGTCATTTTGTGTCATTGGATGAACATTGAGGTCATTTTCGTCCTCCCTAGGGTTATTCTAATCCAATTAGGGTTTTTAACCAATCTTGTGCATCCAATATGTGATTTTGTGTCATTTTGTGTCATTGGTTGAACATTTAGGTCATTTTCGTCCTCCCTAGGCTTATTCTAATCCAATTAGGGTTTTTAACCAATCTTGTGCATCCAATATGTGATTTTGTGTCATTTTGTGTCATTGGTTGAACATTTAGGTCATTTTCGTCCTCCATAGGCTTATTCTAATCCATTTAGGGTTTTTAACCAATCTTGTGCATCCAATATGTGATTTTGTGTCATTGGTTGCACATTTAGGTCATTTTCGTCCTCCCTAGGCTTATTCTAATCCAATTAGGGTTTTTAATCAATCTTGTGCATCCAATATGTGATTTTGTGTCATTTTGTGTCATTGGTTGAACATTTAGGTCATTTTCGTCCTCCCTAGGCTTATTCTAATCCAATTAGGGTTTTTAACCAATCTTGTGCATCCAATATGTGATTTTAAGTCATTTTGTGTCATTGGTTGAACATTTAGGTCATTTTCGTCCTCCCTAGGCTTATTCTACGCCAATTAGGGTTTTTAACCAATCTTGTGCATCCAATATGTGATTTTGTGTCATTTTGTGTCATTGGTTGAACATTTAGGTCATTTTCGTCCTCCCTAGGCTTATTCTAATCCAATTAGGGTTTTTAACCAATCTTGTGCATCCAATATGTGATTTTGTGTCATTTTGTGTCATTGGTTGAACATTTAGGTCATTTTCGTCCTCCCTTGGCTTATTCTACGCCAATTAGGGTTTTTAACCAATCTTGTGCATCCAATATGTGATTTTGTGTCATTTTGTGTCATTGGTTGAACATTTAGGTCATTTTCGTCCTCCCTAGGCTTATTCTAATCCAATTAGGGTTTTTAACCAATCTTGTGCATCCAATATGTGATTTTGTGTCATTTTGTGTCATTGGTTGAACATTTAGGTCATTTTATTCCTCCTTAGGCCTATTCTAATCCAATTAGGGTTTTTAACCAATCTTGTGCATCCAATATGTGATTTTGTGTCATTTTGTGTCATTGGTTGAACATTTAGGTCATTTTCGTCCTCCCTAGGCTTATTCTAATCCAATTAGGGTTTTTAACCAATCTTGTGCATCCAATATGTGATTTTGTGTCATTGGTTGAACATTTAGGTCATTTTCGTCCTCGCTAGGCTTTTTCGAATCCAATTAGGGTTTTTAACCAATCTTGTGCATCCAATATGTGATTTTGTGTCATTGGTTGAACATTTAGGTCATTTTCGTCCTCCCTAGGCTTATCCTAATCCAATTAGGGTTTTTAACCAATCTTGTGCATCCAATATGTGATTTTGTGTCATTGGTTAAACATTTAGGTCATTTTCGTCCTCCCTATGCTTATTCTAATCCAATTAGGGTTTTTAACCAATCTTGTGCATCCAATATGTGATTTTGTGTCATTTTGTGTCATTTTGTGTCATTGGTTGAACATTTAGGTCATTTTCGTCCTCCCTAGGCTTATTCTAATCCAATTAGGGTTTTTAACCAATCATGTGCATCCAATATGTGATTTTGTGTCATTGGTTGAACATTTAGGTCATTTTCGTTCTCGCTAGGCTTTTTCTAATCCAATTAGGGTTTTTAACCAATCTTGTGCATCCAATATGTGATTTTGTGTCATTTTGTGTCATTGGTTGAACATTTAGGTCATTTTCGTCCTCCCTAGGCTTATTCTAATCCAATTAGGGTTTTTAACCAATCTTGTGCATCCAATATGTGATTTTGTGTCATTGGTTGAACATTTAGGTCATTTTTGTCCTTCCTAGGCTTATTCTAATCCAATTAGGGTGTTTAACCAATCTTGTGCATCCAATATGCGATTTTGTGTCATTTTGTGTCATTGGTTGAACATTTAGGTCATTTTCGTTCTCCCTAGGCTTATTCGAATCCATTTAGGGTTTTTAACCATTCTTCTGCATCCAATATGTGATTTTGTGTCATTTTGTGTCATTGGTTCAACATTTAGGTCATTTTCGTCCTCCCTAGGGTTATTTTAATCCAATTAGGGTTTATAACCAATCTTGTGCATCCAATATGTGATTTTGTGTCATTGGTTGAACATTTAGTTCATTTTCGTCCTCCCTAGGCTTATTCTAATCCATTTAGGGTTTTTAACCATTCTTCTGCATCCAATATGAGATTTTGTGTCATTTTGTGTCATTGGTTCAACATTTAGGTCATTTTCGTCCTCCCTAGGGTTATTTTAATCCAATTAGGATTTTTAACCAATCTTGTGCATCCAATATGTGATTTTGTGTCATTGGTTGAACATTTAGGTCATTTTCGTCCTCCCTAGGCTTATTCTACGCCAATTAGGGTTTTTAACCAATCTTGTGCATCCAATATGTGATTTTGTGTCATTTTGTGTCATTGGTTGAACATTTAGGTCATTTTCGTCCTCCCTAGGCTTATTCTAATCC
This sequence comes from Cicer yamashitae, assembly GCA_037974755.1. Classification (NCBI taxonomy): domain Eukaryota; kingdom Viridiplantae; phylum Streptophyta; class Magnoliopsida; order Fabales; family Fabaceae; genus Cicer; species Cicer yamashitae. The sequence continues at coordinate 4,743,281 of JBBPBQ010000008.1, read as the reverse complement.
AATTAGGGTTTTTAACCAATCTTGTGCTTCCGATATGTGATTTTGTGTTAGTTTGTGTCATTGGTTGAACATTTAGGTCATTTTCGTCCTCACCAGGCTTATTCTAATCCAATTAGGGTTTTTCACCAATCCTGTGCATCCAATATGTGATTTTGTGTCATTGGTTGAACATTTAGGTCATTTTCGTCCTCCCTAGGGTTATTTTAATCCAATTAGGATTTTTAACCAATCTTGTGCATCCAATATGTGATTTTGTGTCATTGGTTGAACATTTAGGTCATTTTCGTCCTCCCTAGGCTTATTCTAATCCAATTAGGGTTTTTAACCAATCTTGTGCATCCAGTATGTGATTTTTTGTCATTTTGTGTCATTGGTTGAACATTTAGGTCATTTTCGTCCTGCCTAGGTTTATTCTAATCCAATTAGGGTTTTTAACCAATCTTGTGCATCCAATATGTGTTTTTGTGTCATTGGTTGAACATTTAGGTCATTTTCGTCCTCCCTAGGATTATTCTATTCCAATTAGCGTTTTTAACCAATTTGGTGCATCTAATATGTGATTTTGTGTCATTTTGTGTCATTGGTTGAACATTTAGGTCATTTTCGTCCTCCCTAGGGTTATTCTAATCCAATTAGGGTTTTTAACCAATCTTGTGCATCCCATATGTGATTTTGTGTCATTTTGTGTCATTGGTTGAACATTTAGGTCATTTTCGTCCTCCCTAGGCTTATTCTAATCCAATTAGGGTTTTTAACCAATCTTGTGCATCCAATATGTGATTTTGTGTCATTTTGTGTCATTGGTTGAACATTTAGGTCATTTTCGTCCTCCCTAGGCTTATTCTAATCCAATTAGGTCTTTTAACCAATCTTGTGCATCCAATATATGATTTTGTGTCATTGGTTGAACATTTAGGTCATTTTCATCCTCCCAAGGCTTATTCTAATCCAATTAGGGTTTTTAACCAATCTTGTGCATCCAATATGTGATTTTGTGTCATTTTGTGTCATTGGTTAAACATCTAGGTCATTTTCGTCCTCCCTAGGCTTATTTTAATCCAATTAGGGTTTTTAACCAATCTTGTGCATCCAATATATGATTTTGTGTCATTGGTTGAACATTTAGGTCATTTTCGTCCTCCCTAGGCTTATTCTAATCCAATTAGGGTTTTTAACCAATTTTGTGCATCCAATATGTGATTTTGTGTCATTTTGTGTCATTGGTTGAACATTTAGGTCATTTTCGTCCTCCCTAGGCTTATTCTAATCCAATTAGGGTTTTTAACCAATCTTGTGCATCCAATATGTGATTTTGTGTCATTGGTTGAACATTTAGGTCATTTTTGTCCTCCCTAGGCTTATTCTAATCCAATTAGGGTTTTTAACCAATCTTGTGCATCCAATATGTGATTTTGTGTCATTTTGTGTCATTGGTTGAACATTTAGGTCATTTTCGTCCTTGCTAGGCTTATTCTAATCCAATTAGGGTTTTTAACCAATCTTGTGCATCCAATATGTGATTTTGTGTCATTGGTTGAACATTTAGGTCATTTTCGTCCTCCCTAGGCTTATTCTAATCCAATTAGGGTTTTTAACCAATCTTGTGCATCCAATATGTGATTTTGTGTCATTTTGTGTCATTGGTTGAACATTTAGGTCATTTTCGTCCTCCCTAGGCTTATTCTAATCCAATTAGGGTTTTTAACCAATCTTTTGCATCTAATATGTGATTTTGTGTGATTTTGTGTCATTGGTTGAACATTTAGGTCATTTTCGTCCTCCCTAGGCTTATTCTAATCCAATTAGGGTTTTTAACCAATCTTTTGCATCTAATATGCGATTTTGTGTCATTTTGTGTCATTGGTTGAACATTTATGTCATTTTCGTCCTCCCTAGTCTTATTCTAATCCAATTAGGGTTTTTAACCAATCTTGTGCATCCAATATGTGATTTTGTGTCATTGGTTGAACATTTAGGTCATTTTCGTCCTCCCTAGGCTTATTCTAATCCAATTAGGGTTTTTAACCAATCTTGTGCATCCATTATGTGATATTGTGTCATTGGTTGAACATTTAGGTCATTTTCGTCCTCCCTAGGCTTATTCTAATCCAATTAGGGTTTTTAACCAATCTTGTGCATCCAATATGTGATTTTGTGTCATTGGTTGAACATTTAGGTCATTTTCGTCCTTCCTAGGCTTATTCTAATCCAATTAAGATTTTTAACCAATCTTGTGCATCCAATATGTGATTTTGTGTCATTTTGTGTCATTGGTTGAACATTTAGGTCATTTTCATCCTCCCTAGGCTTATTCTAATCCAATTTGGGTTTTTAACCAATCTTGTGCATCCAGTATCTGATTTTGTGTCATTGGTTGAACATTTAGGTCATTTTCGTCATCCCTAGGCTTATTCTAATCCAATTAGGGTTTTTAACCAATCTTGTGCATCCAATATGTGATTTTGTGTCATTTTGTGTCATTGGTTGAACATTTAGGTCATTTTCGTCCTCCCTAGGCTTATTTTAATCCAATTAGGGTTTTTAACCAATCTTGTGCATCCAATATGTGATTTTGTGTCATTAGTTGAACATTTAGGTCGTTTTCGTCCTCCCTAGGCTTATTCTAATCCAATTAGGGTTTTTAACCAATCTTGTGCATCCAATATGTGATTTTGTGTCATTTTGTGTCATTGGTTGAACATTTAGGTCATTTTCGTCCTCCCTAGGCTTATTCTAATCCAATTAGGGTTTTTAACCAATCTTGTGCATCCAATATGTGATTTTGTGTCATTGGTTTAACATTTACGTCATTTTCGTCCTCCATAGGCCTATTCTAATCCAATTAGGATTTTTAACCAATCTTGTGCATCCAATATGTGATTTTGTGTCATTTTGTGTCATTGGTTGAACATTTAGGTCATTTTCGTCCTCCCTAGGCTTATTCTAATCCAATTAGGGTTTTTAACCAATCTTGTGCATCCAATATGTGATTTTAAGTCATTTTGTGTCATTGGTTGAACATTTAGGTCATTTTCGTCCTCCCTAGGCTTATTCTACGCCAATTAGGGTTTTTAACCAATCTTGTGCATCCAATATGTGATTTTGTGTCATTTTGTGTCATTGGTTGAACATTTAGGTCATTTTCGTCCTCCCTAGGCTTATTCTAATCCAATTAGGGTTTTTAACCAATCTTGTGCATCCAATATGTGATTTTGTGTCATTTTGTGTCATTGGTTGAACATTTAGGTCAGTTTAGTCCTCCCTAGGCTTATTCTAATCCAATTAGGTTTTTAACCAATCTTGTGCATCCAATATGTGATTTTGTGTCATTGGTTGAACATTTAGGTCATTTTCGTCCTCCCTAGGCTTATTCTAATCCAATTAGAGTTTTTAACCAATCTTGTGCGTCCAATATGTGATTTTGCGTCATTTTGTGTCATTAGTTGAACATTTAGGTCATTTTCGTCCTCCCTAGGCTTATTCTAATCCAATTAGGGTTTTTAACCAATCTTGTGCATCCAATATGTGATTTTGTGTCATTTTGTGTCATTGGTTGAACATTTAGGTCATTCGTCCTCCCTAGGCTCTTTTTAATCCAATTAGGGTTTTTAACCAATCTTGTGCATACAATATGTGATTTTGTGTCATTGGTTGAACATTTAGGTCATTTTCGTCCTCCCTAGGCTTATTCTAATCCAATTAGGGTTTTTAACCAATCTTGTGCATCCAATATGTGATTTTCTGTCATTGGTTAAACATTTAGGTCATTTTCGTCCTCCCTAGGCTTATTCTAATCCAATTAGGGTTTTTAACCAATCTTGTGCATCCAATATGTGATTTTGTGTCATTTTGTGTCATTGGTTGAACATTTAGGTCATTTTCGTCCTCCCTAGGCTTATTCTAATCCAATTAGGGTTTTTAACCAATCTTGTGCATCCAATATGTGATTTTGTGTCATTTTGTGTCATTGGTTGAACATTTAGGTCATTTTCGTCCTCCCTTGGCTTATTCTAATCCAATTAGGGTTTTTAACCAATCTTGTGCATCCAATATGTGATTTTGTATAATTTTGTGTCATTGGTTGAACATTTAGGTCATTTCCGTCGTCCCTAGGCTTATTCTAATCCAATTAGGGTTTTTAACCAATCTTGTGCATCCAATATGTGATTTTGTGTCATTGGTTGAACATTTAGGTCATTTTCGTCCTCCCTAGGCTTATTCTAATCCAATTAGGGTTTTTAACCAATCTTGTGCATCCAATATGTGATTTTTTTATCATTTTGTGTTATTGGTTGAACATTTAGGTCATTTTCGTCCTCCCTAGGCTTATTCTAATCCAATTAGGGTTTTTAACCAATCTGCTGCATCCAATATGTGATTTTGTGTCATTGGTTGAACATTTAGGTCATTTTCGTCCTCCCTAGGCTTATTCTAATCCAATTAGGGTTTTTAACCAATCTTGTGCATCCAATATGTGATTTTGTGTCATTGGTTGAACATTTAGGTCATTTTCGTCCTCCCTAGGCTTATTCTAATCCAATTAGGGTTTTTAACCAATCTTGTGCATCCAATATGTGATTTTATGTCATTTGATTGAACATTTAGTTCATTTTCGTCCTCCCTAGGCTTATTCTAATCCAATTAGGGTTTTTAACCAATCTTGTGCATCCAATATGTGATTTTGTGTCATTGGTTGAACATTTAGGTCATTTTCGTCCTCCCTAGGCTTATTCTAATCCAATTAGGGTTTTTAACCAATCTTGTCCATCCAATATGTGATTTTGTGTCAGTTTGTGTTATTGGTTGAACATTTAGGTCATTTTCGTCCTCCCTAGGCTTATTCTAATCCAATTAGGGTTTTTAACCAATCTTGTGCATCCAATATGTGATTTTGTGTCATTTTGTGTCATTGGTTGAACATTTAGGTCATTTTCGTCCTTCCTAGGCTTATTCTAATCCAACTAGGGTTTTTAACCAATCTTGTGCATCCAATATGTGATTTTATGTCATTTGATTGAACATTTAGTTCATTTTCGTCCTCCCTAGGCTTATTCTAATCCAATTAGGGTTTTTAACCAATCTTGTGCATCCAATATGTGATTTTGTGTCATTGGTTGAACATTTAGGTCATTTTTGTCCTCCCTAGGCTTATTCTAATCCAATTAGGGTGTTTAACCAATCTTGTGCATCCAATATGTGATTTTGTGTCATTTTGTGTCATTGGTTGAACATTTAGGTCATTTTCGTTCTCCCTAGGCTTATTCTAATCCAATTAGGGTTTTTAACCAATCTTGTGCATCCAATATGTCATTTTGTGTCATTGGTTGAACATTTAGGTCATTTTCGTCCTCCCTAGGCTTATTCTAATCCAATTAGGGTTTTTAACCAATCCTGTGCATCCAATATGTGATTTTGTGTCATTTGTTGAACATTTAGGTCATTTTTGTCCTCCCTAGGATTATTCTAATCCAATTAGAGTTATTAACCATTCTTGTGCATCCAATTAGTGATTTTGTGTCATTGGTTGAACATTTAGGTCATTTTCGTCCTCCCAATGCTTATTCTAATCCAATTAGGGTTTTTAACCAATCTTGTGCATCCAATATGTGATTTTGTGTCATTGGTTGAACATTTAGGTCATTTTCGTCCTCCCTAGGCTTATTCTAATCCAATTAGGGTTTTTAACCAATCTTGTGCATCCAATATGTGATTTTGTGTCATTGGTTGAACACTTAGGTCATTTTCGTCCTCCCTAGGCTTATTCTAATCCAATTAGGGTTTTAAACCAATCTTGTGCATCCAATATGTGATTTTGTTTCATTTTGTGTCGTTGGTTGAACATATAGATCATTTTCGTCCTCCATAGGCTTATTCTAATCCAATTAGGGTTTTTAACCAATCTTGTGCATCCAATATGTGATTTTCTGTCATTTTGTGTCATTGGTTGAACATTTAGGTCATTTTCGTCCTCCCTAGGCTTATTCTAATCCAATTAGGGTTTTTAACCAATCTTGTGCATCCAATATGTGATTTTGTGTCATTGGTTGAACATTTAGGTCATTTTCGTCCTCCCTAGGCTTATTCTAATCCAATTAGGGTTTTTAACCAATCTTGTGCATCCAGTATGTGATTTTGTGTCATTTTGTGTCGTTGGTTGAACATATAGATCATTTTCGTCCTCCATAGCCTTATTCTAATCCAATTAGGGTTTTTAACCAATCTTGTGCATCCAATATGTGATTTTGTGTCATTGGTTGAACATTTAGGTCATTTTCGTCCTCCCTAGGCTTATTCTAATCCAATTAGGGTTTTTAACCACTCTTTTACATATAATAAGTGATTTTGTGTCATTGGCAATCCAATTAGGTCATTTTTATCCTCCCTAGGCTTATTCTAATCCAATTAGGGTTTTTAACCAATCTTGGGCATCCAATATGTGATTTTGTGTCATTTTGTGTCATTGGTTGAACATTTAGGTCATTTTCGTCCTCCCTAGGCTTATTCTAATCCAATTAGGGTTTTTAACCAATCTTGTGCATCCAATATGTGATTTTGTGTCATTTTGTGTCATTGGTTGAACATTTAGGTCATTTTCGTCCTCCCTAGGCTTATTCTAATCCAATTAGGGTTTTTCACCAATCCTGTGCATCCAATATGTGATTTTGTGTCATTGGTTGAACATTTAGGTCATTTTCGTCCTCCCTAGGGTTATTTTAATCCAATTAGGATTTTTAACCAATCTTGTGCATCCAATATGTGATTTTGTGTCATTGGTTGAACATTTAGGTCATTTTCGTCCTCCCTAGGCTTATTCTACTCCAATTAGGGTTTTTAACCAATCTTGTGCATCCAATATGTGATTTTGTGTCATTTTGTGTCATTGGTTGAACATTTAGGTCATTTTCGTCCTCCCTAGGCTTATTCTAATCCAATTAGGGTTTTTAACCAATCTTGTGCATCCAATATGTGATTTTGTGTCATTGGTTGAACATTTAGGTCATTTTCGTCCTCCATAGGCTTATTCTAATCCAATTAGGGTTTTAACCAATCTTGTGCATCCAATATGTGATTTTGTGTCATTTTGTGTCATTGGTTGAACATTTAGGTCATTTTCGTCCTCCCTAGGCTTATTCTAATCCAATTAGGGTTTTTAACCAATCTTGTGCATCCAATATGTGATTTTGTGTCATTTTGTGTCATTGGTTGAACATTTAGGTCATTTTCGTCCTCCCTAGGCTTATTCTAATCTAAATTGGGTTTTTAACCAATCTTGTGCATCCAATATGTGATTTTGTGTCATTTTGTGTCATTGGTTGAACATTTAGGTCATTATCGTCCTCCCTAGGCTTATTCTAATCCAGTTAGGGTTTTTAACCAATCTTGTGCATCCAATATGTGATTTTGTGTAATTTTGTGTCATTGGTTGAACATTTAGGTCATTTTCGTCCTCCCTAGGCTTATTCTAATCCATTTAAGGTTTTTAACCAATCTTGTGCATCCAATATGTGATTTTGTGTCATTTTGTGTCATTGGTTGAACATTTAGGTCATTTTCGTCCTCCCTAGGCTTATTCTAATCCAATTAGGGTTTTTAACCAATCTTGTGCATCCAATATGTGATTTTGTGTCATTTTGTGTCATTGGTTGAACATTTAGGTCATTTTCGTCCGCCCTAGGCTTATTCTAATCCAATTAGGGTTTTTAACCAATCTTGTGCATCCAATATGTGATTTTTTGTCATTTTGTGTCCATGGTTGAAGATTTAGTTTATTTTCGTCCTCCCTAGGCTTATTCTAATCCAATTAGGGTTTTTAACCAATCTTGTGCATCCAATATGTGATTTTGTGTCATTTTGTGTCATTGGTTGAACATTTAGGTCATTTTCGTCCTCCCTAGGCTTATTCTAATCCAATTAGGGTTTTTAACCAATCTTGTGAATCCAATATGTGATTTTGTGTCATTGGTTGAACATTTAGGTCATTTTCGTCCTCCTTGGGATTATTCTAATCCAATTAGGGTTTTTAACCAATCTTGTGGATCGAATATGTCATTTTGTGTCATTGGTTGAACATTTGGGTCATTTTCGTCTTCCATAGGCTTATTCTAATCCAATTAGGGTTTTTAACCAATCTTGTGCATCCAATATGTGATTTTGTGTCATTTTGTGTCATTGGTTGAACATTTAGGTCATTTTCGTCCTCCCTAGGCTTATTCTAATCCAATTAGGGTTTTTAACCAATCTTGTGCATCCAATATGTGATTTTTTTGTCATTTTGTGTCATTGGTTGAACATTTAGGTCATTTTCGTCCTCCCAAGGCTTATTCTAATCCAATTAGGATTTTTAACCAATCTTGTGCATCCAATATGTGATTTTGTGTCATTCGTTGAAAATTTTTGTCATTTTCGTTCTCCCAAGGCTTATTCTAATCCAATTAGGGTTTTTAACCAATCTTGTGCATCCAATATGTGATTTTGTGTCATTTTGTGTCATTGGTTGAACATTTAGGTCATTTTCGTCCTCCCTAGGCTTATTCTAATCCAATTAGGGTTTTTAACCAATCTTGTGCATCCAATATGTGATTTTGTGTCATTGGCTTAACATTTAGGTCATTTTCGTCCTCCCTAGGCTTATTCTAATCCAATTAGGATTTTTAAACAATCTTGTGCATCCAATATCTGATTTTTTGTCATTTTGTGTCATTGGTTGAACATTTAGGTCATTTTCGTCCTCCCTAGGCTTATTCTAATCCAATTAGGATTTTTAACCAATCTTGTGCATCCAATATGTGATTTTGTGTCATTCGTTGAAAATTTTTGTCATTTTCGTTCTCCCAAGGCTTATTCTAATCCAATTAGGGTTTTTAACCAATCTTGTGCATCCAATATGTGATTTTGTGTCATTTTGTGTCATTGGTTGAACATTTAGGTCATTTTCGTCCTCCCTAGGCTTATTCTAATCCAATTAGGGTTTTTAACCAATCTTGTGCATCCAATATGTGATTTTGTGTCATTGGTTGAACATTTAGTTCATTTTCGTCCTCCCTAGGCTTATTCTATTCCATTTAGGGTTTTTAACCAATCTTCTGCATCCAATATGTGATTTTGTGTCATTTTGTGTCATTGGTTCAACATTTAGGTCATTTTCGTCCTCCCTAGGGTTATTTTAATCCAATTAGGATTTTTAACCAATCTTGTGCATCCAATATGTGATTTTGTGTCATTTTGTGTCATTGGTTGAACATTTAGGTCATTTTCGTCCTCCCTAGGCTTATTCTAATCCAATTAGGGTTTTTAACCAATCTTGTGCATCCAATATGTGATTTTGTGTCATTTTGTGTCATTGGTTGAACATTTAGGTTATTTTCGTCCTCCCTAGGCTTATTCTAATCCAATTAGGGTTTTTAACCAATCTTGTGCATCCAATATGTGATTTTGTGTCATTGGTGGAACATTAAGGTCATTTTCGTCATCCCTAGGCTTATTCTGATCCATTTAGGGTTTTTAACCAATCTTGTGCATCCAATATGTGATTTTGTGTCATTGGTTGAACATTTAGGTCATTTTTGTCCTCCCTAGGCTTATTCTAATCCAATTAGGGTGTTTAACCAATCTTGTGCATCCAATATGTGATTTTGTGTCATTTTGTGTCATTGGTTGAACATTTAGGTCATTTTCGTTCTCCCTAGGCTTATTCTAATCCATTTAGGGTTTTTAACCATTCTTCTGCATCCAATATGTGATTTTGTGTCATTTTGTGTCATTGGTTCAACATTTAGGTCATTTTCGTCCTCCCTAGGGTTATTTTAATCCAATTAGGGTTTATAACCAATCTTGTGCATCCAATATGTGATTTTGTGTCATTGGTTGAACATTTAGTTCATTTTCGTCCTCCCTAGGCTTATTCTAATCTATTTAGGGTTTTTAACCATTCTTCTGCATCCAATATGAGATTTTGTATCATTTTGTGTCATTGGTTCAACATTTAGGTCATTTTCGTCCTCCCTAGGGTTATTTTAATCCAATTAGGATTTTTAACCAATCTTGTGCATCCAATATGTGATTTTGTGTCATTGGTTGAACATTTAGGTCATTTTCGTCCTCCCTAGGCTTATTCTACGCCAATTAGGGTTTTTAACCAATCTTGTGCATCCAATATGTGATTTTGTGTCATTTTGTGTCATTGGTTGAACATTTAGGTCATTTTCGTCCTCCCTAGGCTTATTCTAATCCAATTAGGGTTTTTAACCAATCTCTGGCATCTAATATGTGATTTTGTGTCATTGGTTGAACATTTAGGTCATTTTCGTCCTTCCTAGGCTTATTCTAATCCAATTAAGATTTTTAACCAATCTTGTGCATCCAATATGTGATTTTGTGTCATTTTGTGTCATTGGTTGAACATTTAGGTCATTTTCATCCTCCCTAGGCTTATTCTAATCCAATTTGGGTTTTTAACCAATCTTGTGCATCCAGTATCTGATTTTGTGTCATTGGTTGAACATTTAGGTCATTTTCGTTCTCCCTAGGCTTATTCTAATCCAATTAGGGTTTTAAACCAATCTTGTGCTTCCGATATGTTCTTTTGTGTTAGTTTGTGTCATTGGTTGAACATTTAGGTCATTTTCGTCATCCCTAGGCTTATTCTAATCCAATAAGGGTTTTAACCAATCTTGTGCATCCAATATGTGATTTTGTGTCATTTTGTGTCATTGGTTGAACATTTAGGTCATTTCGTCCTCCCCAGACTTATTCTAATCCAATTAGGGTTTTTCACCAATCCGGTGCATCCAATATGTGATTTTGTGTCATTTTGTGTCATTGGTTGAACATTTAGGTCATTTTCGTCCTCCCTAGGCTTATTCTAATCCAATTAGGGTTTTTAACCAATCTTGTGCATCCAATATGTGATTTTGTTTCATTTTGTGTCATTGGTTGAACATTTAGGTCATTTTCATCCTCCCTAGGCTTATTCTAATCCAATTAGGGTTTTTAACCAATCTTGTGCATCCAATATGTGATTTTGTGTCATTTTGTGTCATTGGTTGAACATATAGGTCATTTTCCTCCTCCCTAGGCTTATTCTAATCCAATTAGAGTTTTTAACCAATCTTGTGCATCCAATATGTGATTTTGTGTCATTGGTTGAACATTTAGGTCATTTTCGTCCTCCCTAGGCTTATTCTAATCCAATTAGAGTTTTTAACCAATCTTGTGCATCCAATATGTGATTTTGTGTCATTGGTTGAAGATTTAGGTCATTTTCATCCTCCAAAGGCTTATTCTAATCCAATTAGGGTTTTTAACCAATCTTGTGCATCCAATATGTGATTTTGTGTCATTGGTTGAACATTTAGGTCATTTTCGTCCTCCCTAGGCTTATTCTAATCCAATTAGGGTTTTTAACCAATCTTGTGCATCCAATATGTGATTTTGTGTCATTTTGTGTCATTGGTTGAACTTTTAAGTCAATTTCGTCCTCCCTAGGCTTATTCTAATCCAATTAGGGTTTTTAACCAATCTTGTGCATCCAATATGTGATTTTGTGTTATTGGTTGATCATTTAGGTCATTTTCGTCCTCCCTAGGCTTATTCTAATCCAATTAGGGTTTTTAACCAATCTTGTGCATCCAATATGTGCTTTTGTGTCATTGGTTGAACATTTAGGTCATTTTCGTCCTCCCTAGGCTTATTCTAATCCAATTAGGGTTTTTAACCAATCTTGTGCATCCAATATGTGATTTTGTGTCATTTTGTGTCATTGGTTGAACATTTAGGTCATTTTCGTCCTCCCTAGGCTTATTCTAATCCAATTAGGGTTTTTAACCAATCTTGTGCATCCAATATGTGATTTTGTGTCATTTTGTGTCATTGGTTAAACATTGAGGTCATTTTCGTCCTCCCTAGGCTTATTCTAATCCAATTAGGGTTTTTAACCAATCTTGTGCTTCCAATATGTGATTTTGTGTCATTTTGTGTCATTGGTTGAACATTTAGGTCATTTTCGTCCTGCCTAGGCTTATTCTAATACAATTAGGGTTTTTAACCAATCTTGTGCATCCAATATGTGATTTTGTGTCATTGGTTAAACATTTAGGTCATTTTCGTCCCCCTTAGGCTTATTCTAATCCAACTAGGGTTTTTAACCAATCTTGTGCATCCAATATGTGATTTTGTGTCATTTTGTGTCATTGGTTAAACATTTAGGTCATTTTCGTCCTCCCTAGGCTTATTCTAATCCAATTAGGGTTTTTAACCAATCTTGTGCATCCAATCTGTGATTTTGTGTCATTTTGTGTCATTGGTTAAACATTTAGGTCATTTTCGTCCTCCCTAGGCTTATTCTAATCCAATTAGGGTTATTAACCAATCTTGTGCATCCAATATGTGATTTTGTGTCATTTTGTGTCATTTTGTGTCATTGGTTGAACATTTAGGTCATTTTCGTCCTCCCTAGGCTTATTCTAATCCAATTAGGGTTTTTAACCAATCTTGTGCATCCAATATGTGATTTTGTGTCATTTTGTGTCATTGGTTGAACATTTAGGTCATTTTCGTCCTCCCCAGGCTTATTCTAATCCAATTAGGGTTTTTCACCAATCCTGTGCATCCAATATGTGATTTTGTGTCATTTTGTGTCATTGGTTGAACATTTAGGTCATTTTCGTCCTCCCTAGGGTTATTTTAATCCAATTAGGATTTTTAACCAATCTTGTACATCCAATATGTGATTTTGTGTTATTTTGTGTGAATTGGTTGAACATTTAGGTCATTTTCGTCCTCCCTAGGCTTATTCTACGCCGATTAGGGTTTTTAACCAATCTTGTGCATCCAATATGTGATTTTGTGTCATTTTTTGTCATTGGTTGAACATTTAGGTCATTTTCGTCCTCCCTAGGCTTATTCTAATCCAATTAGGGTTTTTAACCAATCTTGTGCATCCAATATGTGATTTTGTGTCATTGGTTGAACATTTAGGTCATTTTCGTCCTCCCTAGACTTATTCTAATCTAATTAGGGTTTTTAACCAATCTTGTGCATCCAATATGTGATTTTGTGTCATTTTGTGTCATTGGTTGAACATTTAGGTCATTTTCGTCCTCCCTAGGCTTATTCTAATCCAATTAGGGTTTTTAACCAATCTTGTGCATCCAATATGTGAATTTGTGTCATTTTGTGTCATTGGTTGAACATTTAGGCCATTTTCGTCCTCCCTAGGCTTATTCTAATCCAATTAGGGTTTTTAACCAATCTTGTGCATCCAATATGTGATTTTGTGTCATTTTGTGTCATTGGTTGAACATTTAGGTCATTTTCGTCCTCCCTAGGCTTATTCTAATCCAATTAGGGTTTTTAACCAATCTTGTGCATCCTATATGTGATTTTGTGTCATTGGTTGAACATTTACGTCATTTTTGTCCTCCCTAGGCTTATTCTAATCCAATTAGGGTTTTTAACCAATCTTGAGCATCCAATATGTGATTTTGTGTCATTTTGTGTCATTGGTTGAACATTTAGGTCATTTTCGTCCTCCCTAGGCTTATTCTAATCCAATTAGGGTTTTTAACCAATCTTGTGCATCCAATATGTGATTTTGTGTCATTTTGTGTCATTGGTTGAACATTTAGGTCTTTTTCGTCCTCCCTAGGTTTATTCTAATCCAATTAGGGTTTTTAACCAATCTTGTGCATCCAATATGTGATTTTGTGTCATTTTGTGTCATTGGTTGAACATTTAGGTCATTTTCGTCCTCCCTAGGCTTATTCTAATCCAATTAGGGTTTTTAACCAATCTTGTGCATCCAATATGTGATTTTGTGTCATTTTGTGTCATCAGTTGAACATTTAGGTCGTTTTCGTCCTCCCTAGGCTTATTCTAATCAAATTAGGGTTTTTAACCAATCTTGTGCATCCAATATGTGATTTTGTGTCATTTTGTGTCATTGGTTGAACATTTAGGTCATTTTCGTCCTCCCTAGGCTTATTCTAATCCAATTAGGGTTTTTAACCAATCTTGTGCATCCAATATGTGATTTTGTGTCATTTTGTGTCATTGGTTGAACATTTAGGTCATTTTCGTCCTCCCTAGGCTTATTCTAATCCAATTAGGGTTTTTAACCAATCTTGTGCATCCAATATGTGATTTGGTGTCATTGGTTGAAAATTTAGGTCATTTTCGTCCTCCCTAGGCTTATTCTAATCCAATTAGCGTTTTTAACCAATCTTGTGCGTCCAATATGTGATTTTGTGTCATTGGTTGAACATTTAGGTCATTTTCGTCCTCCACAGGCTTATTCTAATCCAATTAGGGTTTTTAACCAATCTTGTGCATCCAATATGTGATTATGTGTTGTTTTGTGTCATTGGTTGAACATTTAGGTCATTTTCGTCCTCCCTAGGCTTATTCTAATCCAATTAGGGTTTTTAACCAATCTTGTGCATCCAATATGTGATTTTGTGTCATTTTGTGTCATTGGTTGAACATTTAGGTCATTTTCGTCCTCCCTAGGCTTATTCTAATCCAATTAGGGTTTTTAACCAATCTTGTGTATCCAAAATGTGATTTTGTGTCATTGGTTGAACATTTAGGTCATTTTTGTCCTCCCTAGGCTTATTCTAATCCAATTAGGGTTTTTAACCAATCTTGTGCATCCAATATGTGATTTTGTGTCATTGGTTGAACATTTTTGTCATTTTCGTCCTCCTTAGGCTTATTCTAATCCAATTAGGGTTTTTAACCAATCTTCTGCATCCAATATGTGATTTTGTGTCATTGGTTCAACATTTAGGTCATTTTCGTCCTCCCTAGGCTTATTCTAATCCAATTAGGGTTTTTAACCAATCTTGTGCATCCAATATGTGATTTTGTGTCATTTTGTGTCATTGGTTGAACATTTAGGTCAATTTCGTCCTTCCTAGGCTTATTCTAATACAATTAGGGTTTTAAACCAATCTCTGGCATCCAATATGTGATTTTGTGTCATTGGTTGAACATTTAGGTCATTTTCGTCCTTCCTAGGCTTATTCTAATCCAATTAAGATTTTTAACCAATCTTGTGCATCCAATATGTGATTTTGTGTCATTTTGTGTCATTGGTTGAACATTTAGGTCATTTTCATCCTCCCTAGGCTTATTCTAATCCAATTTGGGTTTTTAACCAATCTTGTGCATCCAGTATCTGATTTTGTGTCATTGGTTGAACATTTAGGTCATTTTCGTTCTCCCTAGGCTTATTCTAATCCAATTAGGGTTTTAAACCAATCTTGTGCTTCCGATATGTTCTTTTGTGTTAGTTTGTGTCATTGGTTGAACATTTAGGTCATTTTCGTCATCCCTAGGCTTATTCTAATCCAATAAGGGTTTTAACCAATCTTGTGCATCCAATATGTGATTTTGTGTCATTTTGTGTCATTGGTTGAACAT
Source organism: Cicer yamashitae (assembly GCA_037974755.1). Lineage (NCBI taxonomy): Eukaryota > Viridiplantae > Streptophyta > Magnoliopsida > Fabales > Fabaceae > Cicer > Cicer yamashitae. The sequence continues at coordinate 4,727,861 of JBBPBQ010000008.1, read as the reverse complement.
TTAGGTCATTTCGTCCTCCCCAGGCTTATTCTAATCCAATTAGGGTTTTTCACCAATCCTGTGCATCCAATATGTGATTTTGTGTCATTTTGTGTCATTGGTTGAACATTTAGGTCATTTTCGTCCTCCCTAGGCTTATTCTAATCCAATTAGGGTTTTTAACCAATCTTGTGCATCCAATATGTGATTTTGTTTCATTTTGTGTCATTGGTTGAACATTTAGGTCATTTTCATCCTCCCTAGGCTTATTCTAATCCAATTAGGGTTTTTAACCAATCTTGTGCATCCAGTATCTGATTTTGTGTCATTGGTTGAACATTTAGGTCATTTTCGTTCTCCCTAGGCTTATTCTAATCCAATTAGGGTTTTAAACCAATCTTGTGCTTCCGATATGTGATTTTGTGTTAGTTTGTGTCATTGGTTGAACATTTAGGTCATTTTCGTCCTCACCAGGCTTATTCTAATCCAATTAGGGTTTTTCACCAATCCTGTGCATCCAATATGTGATTTTGTGTCATTGGTTGAACATTTAGGTCATTTTCGTCCTCCCTAGGGTTATTTTAATCCAATTAGGATTTTTAACCAATCTTGTGCATCCAATATGTGATTTTGTGTCATTGGTTGAACATTTAGGTCATTTTTGTCCTCCCTAGGCTTATTCTAATCCAATTAGGGTGTTTAACCAATCTTGTGCATCCAATATGTGATTTTGTGTCATTTTGTGTCATTGGTTGAACATTTAGGTCATTTTCGTTCTCCCTAGGCTTATTCTAATCCATTTAGGGTTTTTAACCATTCTTCTGCATCCAATATGTGATTTTGTGTCATTTTGTGTCATTGGTTCAACATTTAGGTCATTTTCGTCCTCCCTAGGGTTATTTTAATCCAATTAGGGTTTATAACCAATCTTGTGCATCCAATATGTGATTTTGTGTCATTGGTTGAACATTTAGTTCATTTTCGTCCTCCCTAGGCTTATTCTAATCTATTTAGGGTTTTTAACCATTCTTCTGCATCCAATATGAGATTTTGTATCATTTTGTGTCATTGGTTCAACATTTAGGTCATTTTCGTCCTCCCTAGGGTTATTTTAATCCAATTAGGATTTTTAACCAATCTTGTGCATCCAATATGTGATTTTGTGTCATTGGTTGAACATTTAGGTCATTTTCGTCCTCCCTAGGCTTATTCTACTCCAATTAGGGTTTTTAACCAATCTTGTGCATCCAATATGTGATTTTGTGTCATTTTGTGTCATTGGTTGAACATTTAGGTCATTTTCGTTCTCCCTAGGCTTATTCTAATCCAATTAGGGTTTTTAAGCATTCTTGTGCATCCAATATGTGATTTTGTTTCATTGGTTGAACATTTAGGTCATTTTCGTCCTCCTTAGGCTTATTCTAATCCAATTAGTGTTTTTAACCAATCTTGTGCATCCAATATGTGATTTTGTGTCATTTTGTGTCATTGGTTGAACATTTAGGTCATTTTCGTCCTCCCTAGGCTTATTCTAATCCAATTAGGGTTTTTAACCAATCTTGTGCATCCAATATGTGATTTTGTGTCATTTGTTTAACATTACGTCATTTTCGTCCTCCCTAGGCTTATTCTAATCCAATTAGGGTTTTTAACCAATCTTGTGCATCCAATATGTGATTTTGTGTCATTTTGTGTCATTGCTTGAACATTTAGGTCATTTTCGTTCTCCCTAGGCTTATTCTAATCTAATTAGGGTTTTTAACCAATCTTGTGCATCTAATATGTGATTTTGTGTCATTTTGTGTCATTGGTTTAACATTTAGGTCATTTTCGTCCTCCCTAGGCTTATTCTAGTCCAATTAGGGTTTTTAACCAATCTTGTGCATCCAATATGTGATTTTGTGTCATTTTGTGTCATTGGTTGAACATTTAGGTCATTTTCGTTCTCCCTAGGCTTATTCTAATCCAATTAGGGTTTTTGACCAATCTTGTGCATCCAATATGTGAGTTTGTGTCATTTGTTTAACATTTAGGTCATTTTCGTCCTCCCTAGGCTTATTCTAATCCAATTAGGATTTTTAACCAATCTTGTGCATCCAATATGTGATTTTGTGTCATTTTGTGTCATTGGTTGAACATTTAGGTCATTTTCGTCCTCCATAGGCCTATTCTAATCCAATTAGGGTTTTTAACCAATCTTGTGCATCCAATATGTGATTTTGTGTCATTGGTTGAACATTTAGGTCATTTTCGTCCTCCCTAGGCTTATTCTAATCCAATTAGGGTTTTTAACCAATCTTGTGCATCCAATATGTGATTTTGTGTCATTGGTTGAACACTTAGGTCATTTTCGTCCTCCCTAGGCTTATTCTAATCCAATTAGGGTTTTAAACCAATCTTGTGCATCCAATATGTGATTTTGTTTCATTTTGTGTCGTTGGTTGAACATATAGATCATTTTCGTCCTCCATAGGCTTATTCTAATCCAATTAGGGTTTTTAACCAATCTTGTGCATCCAATATGTGATTTTCTGTCATTTTGTGTCATTGGTTGAACATTTAGGTCATTTTCGTCCTCCCTAGGCTTATTCTAATCCAATTAGGGTTTTTAACCAATCTTGTGCATCCAATATGTGATTTTGTGTCATTGGTTGAACATTTAGGTCATTTTCGTCCTCCCTAAACTTATTCTTATCCAATTAGGATTTTTAACCAATCTTGTGCATCCAATATGTGATTTTCTGTCATTTTGTGTCATTGGTTGAACATTTAGGTCATTTTCGTCCTCCCTAGGATTATTATAATCAAATTAGGGTTTTTAACCAATCTTGTGCATCCAATATGTGATTTTGTGTCATTGGTTGAACATTTAGGTCATTTTCGTCCTCCCTAGGCTTATTCTAATCCAATTAGGGTTTTTAACCAATCTTGTGCATCCAATATGTGATTTTGTGTCAGTTTGTGTCATTGGTTGAACATTTAGGTCATTTTCGTCCTCCCTAGGCTTATTCTAATCCAATTAGGATTTTTAACCAATCTTGTGCATCCAATATGTGATTTTGTGTCATTGGTTGAACATTTAGGTCATTTTCGTCCTCCCTAGGCTTATTCTACGCCAATTAGGGTTTTTAACCAATCTTGTGCATCCAATATGTGATTTTGTGTCATTTTGTGTCATTGGTTGAACATTTAGGTCATTTTCGTCCTCCCTAGGCTTATTCTAATCCAATTAGGGTTTTTAACCAATCTTGTGCATCCAATATGTGATTTTAAGTCATTTTGTGTCATTGGTTGAACATTTAGGTCATTTTCGTCCTCCCTAGGCTTATTCTACGCCAATTAGGGTTTTTAACCAATCTTGTGCATCCAATATGTGATTTTGTGTCATTTTGTGTCATTGGTTGAACATTTAGGTCATTTTCGTCCTCCCTAGGCTTATTCTAATCCAATTAGGGTTTTTAACCAATCTTGTGCATCCAATATGTGATTTTGTGTCATTTTGTGTCATTGGTTGAACATTTAGGTCATTTTCGTCCTCCCTTGGCTTATTCTACGCCAATTAGGGTTTTTAACCAATCTTGTGCATCCAATATGTGATTTTGTGTCATTTTGTGTCATTGGTTGAACATTTAGGTCATTTTCGTCCTCCCTAGGCTTATTCTAATCCAATTAGGGTTTTTAACCAATCTTGTGCATCCAATATGTGATTTTGTGTCATTTTGTGTCATTGGTTGAACATTTAGGTCATATTCGTCCTCCCTAGGCTTATTCTAATCCAATTAAGGTTTTTAACCAATCTTGTGCATCCAATATGTGATTTTGTGTCATTTTGTGTCATTGGTTGAACATTTAGGTCATTTTCGTCCTCCCTAGGCTTATTCTAATCCAATTAGGGTTTTTAACCAATCTTGTGCATCCAATATGTGATTTTGTGTCATTTTGTGTCATTGGTTGAACATTTAGGTCATTTTATTCCTCCTTAGGCCTATTCTAATCCAATTATGGTTTTTAACCAATCTTGTGCATCCAATATGTGATTTTGTGTCATTTTGTGTCATTGGTTGAACATTTAGGTCATTTTCGTCCTCCCTAGGCTTATTCTAATCCAATTAGGGTTTTTAACCAATCTTGTGCATCCAATATGTGATTTTGTGTCATTGGTTGAACATTTAGGTCATTTTCGTCCTCCCTAGGCTTATTCTAATCCAATTAGGGTTTTTAACCAGTCTTGTGCATCCAATATGTGATTTTGTGTCATTGGTTGAACATTTAGGTCATTTTCGTCCTCCCTAGAGTTATTCTAATCCAATTAGTGTTTTTAACCAATCTTGTGCTTCCAATATGTGATTTTGTGTCATTGGTTGATCGTTTAGATCATTTTCGTCCTCCCTAGGCTTATTCTAATCCAATTAGGGTTTTTAACCAATCTTGTGCATCCAATATGTGATTTTGTGTCATTTTGTGTCATTGGTTGAACATTTAGGTCATTTTCGTCCTCCCTAGGCTTATTCTAATCCAATTAGGGTTTTTAACCAATCTTGTGCATCCAATATGTGATTTTGTGTCATTGGTTGAACATTTAGGTCATTTTCGTCCTCCCTAGGCTTATTCTAATCCAATTAGGGTTTTTAACCAATCTTGTGCATCCAATATGTGATTTTCTGTCATTTTGTGTCATTGGTTGAACATTTATGTCATTTTCGTCCTCCCCAGGCTTACTCTAATCAAATTAGGGTTTTTAACCAATCTTGTGCATCCAATATGTGATTTTGTGTCATTGGTTGAACATTTAGGTCATTTTCGTCCTCCCTAGGCTTATTCTAATCCAATTAGGGTTTTTAACCAATCTTGTGCATCCAATATGTGATTTTGTGTCATTGGTTGAACATTTAGGTCATTTTTGTCCTCCTTAGACTTATTCTAATCCAATTAGGGTTTTTAACCAATCTTGTGCATCCAATATGTGATTTTCTGTCATTTTGTGTCATTGGTTGAACATTTAGGTCATTTTCGTCCTCCCTAGGCTTATTCTAATCCAATTAGGGTGTTTAACCAATCTTGTGCATCCAATATGTGATTTTGTGTCATTTTGTGTCGTTGTTTGAACATATAGGTCATTTTCGTCCTCCCTAGGCTTATTCTAATCCAATTAGGATTTTTAACCAATCTTGTGCATCCAATATGTGATTTTGTGTCATTGGTTGAACATTTAGGTCATTTTCGTCCTCCCTAGGCTTATTCTAATCCAATTAGGGTGTTTAACCAATCTTGTGCATCCAATATGTGATTTTGTGTCATTTTGTGTCATTGGTTGAACATTTAGGTCATTTTCGTTCTCCCTAGGCTTATTCTAATCCATTTAGGGTTTTTAACGATTCTTCTGCATCCAATATGTGATTTTGTGTCATTTTGTGTCATTGGTTCAACATTTAGGTCATTTTCGTCCTCCCTAGGGTTATTTTAATCCAATTAGGGTTTATAACCAATCTTGTGCATCCAATATGTGATTTTGTGTCATTGGTTGAACATTTAGTTCATTTTCGTCCTCCCTAGGCTTATTCTAATCCATTTAGGGTTTTTAACCATTCTTCTGCATCCAATATGAGATTTTGTGTCATTTTGTGTCATTGGTTCAACATTTAGGTCATTTTCGTCCTCCCTAGGGTTATTTTAATCCAATTAGGATTTTTAACCAATCTTGTGCATCCAATATGTGATTTTGTGTCATTGGTTGAACATTTAGGTCATTTTCGTCCTCCCTAGGCTTATTCTACGCCAATTAGGGTTTTTAACCAATCTTGTGCATCCAATATGTGATTTTGTGTCATTTTGTGTCATTGGTTGAACATTTAGGTCATTTTCGTCCTCCCTAGGCTTATTCTAATCCAATTAGGGTTTTTAACCAATCTTGTGCTTCCGATATGTGATTTTGTGTTAGTTTGTGTCATTGGTTGAACATTTAGGTCATTTTCGTCCTCACCAGGCTTATTCTAATCCAATTAGGGTTTTTCACCAATCCTGTGCATCCAATATGTGATTTTGTGTCATTGGTTGAACATTTAGGTCATTTTCGTCCTCCCTAGGGTTATTTTAATCCAATTAGGATTTTTAACCAATCTTGTGCATCCAATATGTGATTTTGTGTCATTGGTTGAACATTTAGGTCATTTTCGTCCTCCCTAGGCTTATTCTAATCCAATTAGGGTTTTTAACCAATCTTGTGCATCCAATATGTGATTTTGTGTCATTGGTTGAACATTTAGGTCATTTTCGTCCTCCCTAGGCTTATTCTAATCCAATTAGGGTTTTTAACCAATCTCGTGCATCCAATATGTGATTTTCTGTCATTGGTTGAACATTTAGGTCATTTTCGTCCTCCCTAGGCTTATTCTAATCCAATTAGGGTTTTTAACCAATCTTGTGCATCCAATATGTGATTTTGTGTCATTGGTTGAACATTTAGGTCATTTTCGTCCTCCCTAGGCTTATTCTAATCCAATTAGGGTTTTTAACCAATCTTGTGCATCCAATATGTGATTTTGTGTCATTGGTTGAACATTTAGGTCATTTTCGTCCTCCCTAGGCTTATTCTAATCCAATTAGGGTTTTTAACCAATCTTGTGCATCCAATATGTGATTTTGTGCATTTTGTGTCATTGGTTGAACAGTTAGGTCATTTTGGTCCTCCCTAGGCTTATTCTAATCCAATTAGGGTTTTTAACCAATCTTGTGCATCCAATATGTGATTTTGTGTCATTGGTTGAACATTTAGGTCATTTTCGTCCTCCCTAGGCTTATTCTAATCCAATTAGGGTTTTTAAAAAATCTTGTGCATCAAATATGTGATTTTGTGTCATTGGTTGAACGTTTAGGTCATTTTGGTCCTCCTTAGGCTTATTCTAATCCAATTAGGGTTTTTAACCAATCTTGTGCATCCAATATGTGATTTTGTGTCATTTTGTGTCATTGGTTGAACATTTAGGTCATTTTCGTCCTCCCTAGGCTTATTCTAATCCAATTAGGGTTTTTAACCAATCTTGTGCATCAAATATGTGATTTTGTGTCATTTTGTGTCATTGGTTGAACATTTAGGTCATTTTTGTCCTCCCTAGGCTTATTCTAATCCAATTACGGTTTTTAACCAATGTTGTGCATCCAATATGTGATTTTGTGTCATTGGTTGAACACTTAGGTCATTTTTGTCGTCCCTAGGCTTATTCTAATCCAATTAGGGTTTTTAACCAATCTTGTGCATCCAATATGTGATTTTGTGTCATTTTGTGTCATTGGTTGAACATTTAGGTCATTTTCGTCCTCCCTAGGCTTATTCTAATCCAATTAGGGTTTTTAACCAATCTTGTGCATCCAATATGTGATTTTGTGTCATTTTGTGTTATTGGTTGAACATTTAGGTCATTTTCATCCTCCCTAGGCTTATTCTAATCCAATTAGGGTTTTTAACCAATCTTGTGCATCCAATATGTGATTTTGTGTCATTGGTTGAACATTTAGGTCATTTTCGTCCTCCCTAGGCTTATTCAAATCCAATTAGGGTTTTTAACCATTGTTGTGCATCCAATATGTGATTTTGTGTCATTGGTTGAACATTTAGGTCATTTTCGTCCTCCCTAGGCTTATTCTAATCCAATTAGGGTTTTTAACCAATCTTGTGCATCCAATATGTGATTTTGTGTCATTGGTTGAACATTTAGGTCATTTTCGTCCTCGCTATGCTTATTCTAATCCAATTCGGGTTTTTAACCAATCTTGTGCATCCAATATGTGATTTTGTGTCATTGGTCGAACATTTAGGTCATTTTCGTCCCCCCTAGGCTTATTCTAATCCAATTAGGGTTTTTAACCAATCTTGTGCATCCAATATGTGAATTTGTGTCATTTTGTGTCATTGGTTGAACATTTAGGTCATTTTCGTCCTCCCTAGGCTTATTCTAATCCAATTAGGGTTTTTAACCAATCTTGTGCATCCAATATGTGATTTTGTGTCATTGGTTGAACATTTAGGTCATTTTCGTCCTCCCTTGGCTAATTCTAATCCTATTAGGGTTTTTAACCAATCTTGTGCATCCAATATGTGGTTTTTTGTCATTTTGTGTCATTGGTTGAACATTTAGGTCATTTTCGTCCTCCCTAGGCTTATTCTAATCCAATTAGGGTTTTTAACCAATCTTGTGCATCCAATATGTGATTTTGTGTCATTGGTTGAACATTTAGGAAATTTTTGTCCTCCCTAAGCTTTTTCTAATCCAATTAGGGTTTTTAACCAATCTTGTGCATCCAATATGTGATTTTGTGTAATTTTGTGTCATTGGTTGAACATTTAGGTCATTTTCGTCCTCCCTAGGCTTATTCTAATCCAATTAGGGTTTTTAACAAATCTTGTGCATTCAATATGTGATTTTGTGTCATCGGTTGAACATTTAGGTCATTTTCGTCATCCCTAGGCTTATTCTAATCCAATTAGGGTTTTTAACCAATCTTGTGCATCCAATATGTGATTTTGTGTCATTTTGTGTCATTGGTTGAACATTTAGGTCATTTTCGTCCTCCCTAGGCTTATTCTAATCCAATTAGGGTTTTTAACCAATCTTGTGCATCCAATATGTGATTTTGTGTCAGTTTGTGTCATTGGTTGAACATTTAGGTCATTTTCGTCCTCCCTAGGCTTATTCTAATCCAATTAGGATTTTTAACCAATCTTGTGCATCCAATATGTGATTTTGTGTCATTGGTTGAACATTTAGGTCATTTTCGTCCTCCCTAGGCTTATTCTACGCCAATTAGGGTTTTTAACCAATCTTGTGCATCCAATATGTGATTTTGTGTCATTGGTTGAACATTTAGGTCATTTTTGTCCTCCCTAGGCTTATTCTAATCCAATTAGGGTTTTTAACCAATCTTGTGCATCCAATATGTGATTTTGTGTCATTGGTTGAACATTTTTGTCATTTTCGTCCTCCTTAGGCTTATTCTAATCCAATTAGGGTTTTTAACCAATCTTCTGCATCCAATATGTGATTTTGTGTCATTGGTTCAACATTTAGGTCATTTTCGTCCTCCCTAGGCTTATTCTAATCCAATTAGGGTTTTTAACCAATCTTGTGCATCCAATATGTGATTTTGTGTCATTTTGTGTCATTGGTTGAACATTTAGGTCAATTTCGTCCTTCCTAGGCTTATTCTAATACAATTAGGGTTTTAAACCAATCTCTGGCATCTAATATGTGATTTTGTGTCATTGGTTGAACATTTAGGTCATTTTCGTCCTTCCTAGGCTTATTCTAATCCAATTAAGATTTTTAACCAATCTTGTGCATCCAATATGTGATTTTGTGTCATTTTGTGTCATTGGTTGAACATTTAGGTCATTTTCATCCTCCCTAGGCTTATTCTAATCCAATTTGGGTTTTTAACCAATCTTGTGCATCCAGTATCTGATTTTGTGTCATTGGTTGAACATTTAGGTCATTTTCGTTCTCCCTAGGCTTATTCTAATCCAATTAGGGTTTTAAACCAATCTTGTGCTTCCGATATGTGATTTTGTGTTAGTTTGTGTCATTGGTTGAACATTTAGGTCATTTTCGTCATCCCTAGGCTTATTCTAATCCAATTAGGGTTTTTAACCAATCTTGTGCATCCAATAGGTGATTTTGTGTCATTTTGTGTCATTGGTTGAACATTTAGGTCATTTTCGTCCTCCCCAGGCTTATTCTAATCCAATTAGGGTTTTTCACCAATCATGTGCATCCAATATGTGATTTTGTGTCATTTTGTGTCATTGGTTGAACATTTAGGTCATTTTCGTCCTCCCTAGGGTTATTTTAATCCAATTAGGATTTTTAACCAATCTTATGCATCCAATATGTGATTTTGTGTCATTTTGTGTGAATTGGTTGAACATTTAGGTCATTTTCGTCCTCCCTAGGCTTATTCTACGCCGATTAGGGTTTTTAACCAATCTTGTGCATCCAATATGTGATTTTGTGTCATTTTGTGTCATTGGTTGAACATTTAGGTCAATTTCGTCCTTCCTAGGCTTATTCTAATACAATTAGGGTTTTAAACCAATCTTGTGCATCCAATATGTGATTTTGTGTCATTGGTTGAACATTTAGGTCATTTTCGTCCTTCCTAGGCTTATTCTAATCCAATTAAGATTTTTAACCAATCTTGTGCATCCAATATGTGATTTTGTGTCATTTTGTGTCATTGGTTGAACATTTAGGTCATTTTCATCCTCCCTAGGCTTATTCTAATCCAATTTGGGTTTTTAAC
>JBBPBQ010000008.1:4696707-4717579 GCA_037974755.1 Cicer yamashitae | reverse complement strand
ATTCTTCTGCATCCAATATGTGATTTTGTGTCATTTTGTGTCATTGGTTCAACATTTAGGTCATTTTCGTCCTCCCTAGGGTTATTTTAATCCAATTAGGGTTTATAACCAATCTTGTGCATCCAATATGTGATTTTGTGTCATTGGTTGAACATTTAGTTCATTTTCGTCCTCCCTAGGCTTATTCTAATCCATTTAGGGTTTTTAACCATTCTTCTGCATCCAATATGAGATTTTGTATCATTTTGTGTCATTGGTTCAACATTTAGGTCATTTTCGTCCTCCCTAGGGTTATTTTAATCCAATTAGGATTTTTAACCAATCTTGTGCATCCAATATGTGATTTTGTGTCATTGGTTGAACATTTAGGTCATTTTCGTCCTCCCTAGGCTTATTCTACGCCAATTAGGGTTTTTAACCAATCTTGTGCATCCAATATGTGATTTTGTGTCATTTTGTGTCATTGGTTGAACATTTAGGTCATTTTCGTCCTCCCTAGGCTTATTCTAATCCAATTAGGGTTTTTAACCAATCTTGTGCATCCAATATGTGATTTTGTGTCATTGGTTGAACATTTAGGTCATTTTCGTCCTCCATAGGCTTATTCTAATCCAATTAGGGTTTTAACCAATCTTGTGCATCCAATATGTGATTTTGTGTCATTTTGTGTCATTGGTTGAACATTTAGGTCATTTTCGTCCTCCCTAGGCTTATTCTAATCCAATTAGGGTTTTTAACCAATCTTGTGCATCCAATATGTGATTTTGTGTCATTTTGTGTCATTGGTTGAACATTTAGGTCATTTTCGTCCTCCCTAGGCTTATTCTAATCCAATTAGCGTTTTTAACCAATCTTGTGTATCCAATATGTGATTTTGTGTCACTAGTTGAACATTGAGGTCATTTTCATCCTCCCTAGGCTTATTCTAATCCAATTAGGGTTTTTAACCAATCTTGTGCATCCAATATGTGATTTTGTGTCATTTTGTTTCATTGGTTGAACATTTAGGTCATTTTCGTCCTCCCTAGGCTTATTCTAATCCAATTAGGGTTTTTAACCAATCTTGTGCATCCAATATGTGATTTTGTGTCATTGGTTGAACATTTAGGTCATTTTCGTCCTCCCTTGGCTAATTCTAATCCAATTAGGGTTTTTAACCAATCTTGTGCATCCAATATGAGATTTTGTGTCATTTTGTGTCATTGGTTGAACATTTAGGTCATTTTCGTTCTCCCTAGGCTTATTCTAATCCAATTAGGGTTTTTAACCAATCTTGTGCATCCAATATGTGATTTTGTGTCATTTTGTGTCATTGGTTGAACATTTAGGTCATTTTCGTCCTCCCTAGGCTTATTCTAATCCAATTAGGGTTTTTAACCAATCTTGTGCATCCAATATGTGATTTTGTGTCATTGGTTGAACATTTAGGTCATTTTCGTCCTTCCTAGGCTTATTCTAATCCAATTAGAGTTTTTAACCAATCTTGTGCATCCAATATGTGATTTTGTGTCATTGGTTGAACATTTAGGTCATTTTCGTCCTCCCTAGGCTTATTCTAATCCAATTAGGGTTTTTAACCAATCTTGTGCATCCAATATGTGATTTTGTGTCATTGGTTGAACATTTAGGTCATTTTCGTCCTCCGTAGGCTTATTCTAATCCAATTAGGGTTTTTAACCAATCTTGTGCATCCAATGTGTGATTTTGTGTCATTGGTTGAACACTTAGGTCATTTTCGTCCTCCCTAGGCTTATTCTAATCCAATTAGGGTTTTAAACCAATCTTGTGCATCCAATATGTGTTTTTGTGTCATTTTGTGTCATTGGTTGAACATTTAGGTCATTTTCGTCCTCCCTAGGCTTATTCTAATCCAATTAGGGTTTTTAACCAATCTTGTGCATCCAATATGTGATTTTGTGTCATTTTGTGTCATTTGTTGAACATTTAGGTCATTTTCGTCCTCGTTGGCTTATTCTAATCCAATTAGGGTTTTTAACCAATCTTGTGCATCCAATATGTGATTTTCTGTCATTTTGTGTCATTGGTTGAACATTTAGGTCATTTTCGTCCTCCCTAGGATTATTCTAATCCAATTAGGGTTTTTAACCAATCTTGTGCATCCAATATGTGATTTTGTGTCATTGGTTGAACATTTAGGTCATTTTCGTCCTCTCTAGGCTTATTCTAATCCAATTAGGGTTTTTAACCAATCTTGTCCATCCAATATGTGATTTTGTATCATTTTGTGTCATTGGTTGAACATTTAGGTCATTTTCGTCCTCCCTAGGCTTATTCTAATCCAATTAGGGTTTTTAACCAATCTTGTGCATCCAGTATGTGATTTTGTGTCATTTTGTGTCATTGATTGAACATTTAGGTCATTTTCGTCCTCCCTAGGCTTATTCTAATCCAATTAGGGTTTTTAACCAATCTTGTGCATCCAATATGTGATTTTGTGTCATTGGTTGAACATTTAGGTCATTTTCGTCCTCCCTAGGCTTATTCTAATCCAATTAGGGTTTTTAACCAATCTTGTGCATCCAATATGTGATTTTGTGTCATTGGTTGAACATTTAGGTCATTTTCGTCCTCCCTAGGCTTATTGAAATCCAATTAGGGTTTTTAACCAATCTTGTGCATATAATAAGTGATTTTGTGTCATTGGTTGCACATTTAGGTCATTTTCGTACTCGCTAGGCTTCTTCTAATCCAATTAGAGTTTTTAACCAATCTTGTGCATCCAATATGTGATTTTGTGTCATTGGTTGCACATTTAGGTCATTTTCGTCCTCCCTAGGCTTATTCTAATCCAATTAGGGTTTTTAACCAATCTTGTGCATCCAATATTTGATTTTGTGTCATTGGTTGAACATTTAGGTCATTTTCCCCTAGGCTTATTCTAATCCAATTAGGGTTTTTAACCAATCTTGTGCATCCAATATGTGATTTTGTGTCATTTTGTGTCATTGGTTGAACATTTAGGTCATTTTCGTCCTCCCTAGGCTTATTCTAATCCAATTAAAGTTGTTAACCAATCTTGTGCATCCAATATGTGATTTTGTGTCATTTTGTGTCATTGGTTGAACATTTAGGTCATTTTCGTCCTCCCTAGGCTTATTCTAATCCAATTAGGGTTTTTAACCAATCTTGTGCATCCAATATGTGATTTTGTGTCATTTTGTGTCATTGGTTGAACATTTAGGTCATTTTCGTCCTCCCTTGGCTTATTCTACGCCAATTAGGGTTTTTAACCAATCTTGTGCATCCAATATGTGATTTTGTGTCATTTTGTGTCATTGGTTGAACATTTAGGTCATTTTCGTCCTCCCTAGGCTTATTCTAATCCAATTAGGGTTTTTAACCAATCTTGTGCATCCAATATGTGATTTTGTGTCATTTTGTGTCATTGGTTGAACATTTAGGTCATTTTCGTCCTCCCCAGGCTTATTCTAATCCAATTAGGGTTTTTCACGAATCCTGTGCATCCAATATGTGATTTTGTGTCATTTTGTGTCATTGGTTGAACATTTAGGTCATTTTCGTCCTCCCTAGGGTTATTTTAATCTAATTAGGATTTTTAACCAATCTTGTGCATCCAATATGTGATTTTGTGTCATTTTGTGTCATTGGTTGAACATTTAGGTCATTTTCGTCCTCCCTAGGCTTATTCTAATCCAATTAGGGTTTTTAACCAATCTTGTGCATCCAATATGTGATTTTGTGTCATTTTGTGTCATTGGTTGAACATTTAATTCATTTTCATCCTCCCTAGGATTATTCTAATCCAATTAGGGTTTTTAACCAATCTTGTGCATATTATATGTGAATTTGTGTCATTTTGTGTCATTGGTTGAACATTTAGGTCATTTTCGTCCTCCCTAGGCTTATTCTAATCCAATTAGGGTTTTTAACCAATCTTGTGCATCCAACATGTGATTTTGTGTCATTGGTTGAACATTTAGGTCATTTTCGTCCTCCGTAGGTGTATTCTAATCCAATTAGGGTTTTTAACCAATCTTGTGCATCCAATATGTGATTTTGTGTCATTTTGTGTCATTGGTTGAACATTTAGGTCATTTTCGTCCTCCCTAGGCTTATTCTAATCCAATTAGGGTTTTTAACCAATCTTGTGCATCCAATATGTGATTTTGTGTCATTGGTTGAACATTTAGGTCATTTTCGTCCTCCCTAGGCTTATTCTAATCCAATAAGGATTTTTAACCAATCTTGTGCATCCAATATGTGATTTTGTGTCATTGGTCTAACATTTAGGTCATTTTCGTTCTCCCTAGGCTTATTCTAATCCAATTAGGGTTTTTAACCAATCTTGTGCATCCAATATGTGATTTTGTGTCATTTTGTGTCATTGGTTGAACATTTAGGTCATTTTCGTCCTCCCTAGGCTTATTCTAATCCAATTAAGATTTTTAACCAATCTTGTGCATCCAATATGTGATTTTGTGTCATTGGTTGAACATTTAGGTCATTTTCGTCCTCCCTAGGCTGATTCAAATCCAATTAGGGTTTTTAACCAATCTTGTGCATCCAATATGTGATTTTGTGTCATTTTGTGTCATCGGTTGAACATTTAGGTCATTTTCGTCCTCCCTAAGCTTATTCTAATCCAATTAGGGTTTTTATCCAATCATGTGCATCCAATATGTGATTTTGTGTCATTGGTTGAACATTTAGGTCATTTTCGTTCTCCCTAGGCTTATTCTAATCCAATTAGGGTTTTTAACCAATCTTGTGCATCCAATATGTGATTTTGTGTCATTTTGTGTCATTGGTTGAACATTTAAGTCATTTTCGTCCTCCTTAGGCTTATTCTAATCCAATTAGGGTTTTTAACCAATCTTGTGCATCCAATATGTGATTTTGTGTCATTTTGTGTCATTGGTTGAACATTTAGGTCATTTTCGTCCTCCCTAGGCTTATTCTAATCCAATTAGGGTTTTTAACCAATCTTGTGCATCCAATATGTGATTTTGTACCATTGGTTGAACATTTATGTCATTTTCGTCCTCCCTAGCCTTATTCTAATTCAATTAGGGTTTTTAACCAATCTTGTGCATCCAATATTTGATTTTGTGTCATTGGTTGAACATTTAGGTCATTTTGGTCCTCACTAGGCTCGTTTTAATCCAATTAGGGTTTTTAACCAATCTTGTGCATCCAATATGTGATTTTGTGTCATTTTGTGTCATTGGTTGAACATTTAGGTCATTTTCGTCCTCCCTAGGCTTATTCTAATCCAATTAGGGTTTTTAACCAATCTTGTGCATCCAATATGTGATTTGGTGTCATTTTGTGTCATTGGTTGAACATTTAGGTCATTTTCGTCCTCCCTAGGCTTATTCTAATCCAATTAAGGTTTTTAACCAATCATGTGCATCCAATATGTGATTTTGTGTCATTGGTTGAACATTTAGGTCATTTTTGTCCTCCCTAGGCTTATTCTAATCCAATTAGGGTTTTTAACCAATCTTGTGCATCCAATATGTGATTTTGTGTCATTTTGAATCATTGGTTGAACATTTAGGTCATTTTCGTCCTCCCTAGGCTTATTCTAATCCAATTACGGTTTTTAACCAATCTTGTGCATCCAATATGTGATTTTGTGTCATTTTGTGTCATTGGTTGAACATTTAGGTAATTTTCGTCCTCCCTAGGCTTATTCTAATCCAATTAGGGTTTTTAACCAATCTTGTGCATCCAATAAGTGATTTTGTGTCATTTTGTGTCATTGGTTCAACATTTTTGTCATTTTCGTCCTCCCTAGGCTTATTCTAATCCAATTAGGGTTTTTAACCAATCTTGTGCATCCAATATGTGATTTTGTGTCATTTTGTGTCATTGGTTGAACATTTAGGTCATTTTCGTCCTCCCTAGGCTTATTCTAATCCAATTAGGGTTTTTAACCAATCTTGTGCATCCAATATGTGATTTTGTGTCATTGGTTGAACATTTAGGTCATTTTCGTCCTCCATAGGCTTATTCTAATCCAATTCGGGTTTTTAACCAATCTTGTGCATCCAATATGTGATTTTGTGTCATTTTGTGTCATTGGTTGAACATTTAGGTCATTTTCGCCCTCCCAAGGCTTATTCTAATCCAATTAGGGTTTTTAACCAATCTTGTGCATCCAATATGTGATTTTGTGTCATTGGTTGAACATTTAGGTCATTTTTGTCCTCCCTAGGCTTATTCTAATCCAATTAGGGTTTTTAACCAATCTTGTGCATCCAATATGTGATTTTGTGTCAGTTTGTGTCATTGGTTGAACATTTAGGTCATTTTCGTCCTCCGTAGGGTTATTTTAATCCAATTAGGATTTTTAACCAATCTTGTGCATCCAATATGTGATTTTGTGTCATTGGTTGAACATTTAGGTCATTTTCGTCCTTCCTAGGCTTATTCTACGCCGATTAGGGTTTTTAACCAATCTTGTGCATCCAATATGTGATTTTGTGTCATTTTGTGTCATTGGTTGAACATTTAGGTCAATTTCGTCCTTCCTAGGGTTATTCTAATACAATTAGGGTTTTAAACCAATCTTGTGCATCCAATATGTGATTTTGTGTCATTGGTTGAACATTTAGGTCATTTTCGTCCTTCCTAGGCTTATTCTAATCCAATTAGGGTTGTAAACCAATCTTGTGCATCCAATATCTGATTTTGTGTCATTGGTTGAACATTTAGGTCATTTTCGTTCTCCCCAGGCTTATTCTAATCCAATTAGGGTTTTTCACCAATCCTGTGCATCCAATATGTGATTTTGTGTCATTTTGTGTCATTGGTTGAACATTTAGGTCATTTTCGTCCTCCCTAGGGTTATTTTAATCCAATTAGGATTTTTAACCAATCTTGTGCATCCAATATGTGATTTTGTGTCATTTTGTGTGAATTGGTTGAACATTTAGGTCATTTTCGTCCTCCCTAGGCTTATTCTACGCCGATTAGGGTTTTTAACCAATCTTGTGTTTCCAATATGTGATTTTGTGTCATTTTGTGTCATTGGTTGAACATTTAGGTCAATTTCGTCCTTCCTAGGGTTATTCTAATACAATTAGGGTTTTAAACCAATCTTGTGCATCCAATATGTGATTTTGTGTCATTGGTTGAACATTTAGGTCATTTTCGTTCTCCCCAGGCTTATTCTAATCCAATTAGGGTTTTTCACCAATCCTGTGCATCCAATATGTGATTTTGTGTCATTTTGTGTCATTGGTTGAACATTTAGGTCATTTTCGTCCTCCCTAGGGTTATTTTAATCCAATTAGGATTTTTAACCAATCTTGTGCATCCAATATGTGATTTTGTGTCATTGGTTGAACATTTAGGTCATTTTCGTCCTCCCTAGGCTTATTCTACGCCAATTAGGGTTTTTAACCAATCTTGTGCATCCAATATGTGATTTTGTGTCATTTTGTGTCATTGGTTGAACATTTAGGTCATTTTCGTCCTCCCTAGGCTTATTCTAATCCAATTAGGGTTTTTAACCAATCTTGTGCATCCAATATGTGATTTTGTGTCATTGGTTGAACATTTAGGTCATTTTCGTCCTCCATAGGCTTATTCTAATCCAATTAGGGTTTTAACCAATCTTGTGCATCCAATATGTGATTTTGTGTCATTTTGTGTCATTGGTTGAACATTTAGGTCATTTTCGTCCTCCCTAGGCTTATTCTAATCCAATTAGGGTTTTTAACCAATCTTGTGCATCCAATATGTGATTTTGTGTCATTTTGTGTCATTGGTTGAACATTTAGGTCATTTTCGTCCTCCCTAGGCTTATTCTAATCCAATTAGCGTTTTTAACCAATCTTGTGTATCCAATATGTGATTTTGTGTCACTAGTTGAACATTGAGGTCATTTTCATCCTCCCTAGGCTTATTCTAATCCAATTAGGGTTTTTAACCAATCTTGTGCATCCAATATGTGATTTTGTGTCATTTTGTGTCATTGGTTGAACATTTAGGTCATTTTCGTCCTCCCTAGGCTTATTCTAATCCAATTAGGGTTTTTAACCAATCTTGTCCATCCAATATGTGATTTTGTGTCATTGGTTGAACATTTAGGTCATTTTCCTACTCCCTAGGCGTATTCTAATCCAATTAGGGTTTTTAAACAATCTTGTGGATCAAATATGTGATTTTGTGTCATTTTGTGTCATTGGTTGAACATTTAGGTCATTTTCGTCCTCTCTAGGCTTATTCTAATCCAATTAGGATTTTTAACCAATCTTGTGCACCCAATATGTCATTTTGTGTCATTGGTTGAACATTTAGGTCATTTTCGTCCTCCCAAGGCTTATTCTAATCCAATTAGGGTTTTTAACCAATCTTGTGCATCCAATATGTGATTTTGTGTCATTTTGTGTCATTGGTTGAACATTTAGGTCATTTTCGTCCTCCCCAGGCTTATTCTAATCCAATTAGGGTTTTTAACCAATCTTGTGCATCCAATATGTGATTTTGTGTCATTGGTTGCACATTTAGGTCATTTTCGTCCTCCCTAGGCTTATTCTAATCCAATTAGGGTTTTAAACCAATCTTGTGCATCCAATATGTGATTTTGTGTCATTTTGTGTCATTGGTTGAACATTTAGGTCATTTTCGTCCTCCCTTGGCTTATTCTAATCCAATTAGGGTTTTTAACCAATCTTGTGCATCCAATATGTGATTTTGTGTCATTTTGTGTCATTGGTTGAACATTTAGGTCATCTTCGTCCTCCCTAGGCTTATTCTAATCCAATTAGGGTTTTTAACCAATCTTGTGCATCCAATATGTGATTTTGTGTCATTGGTTGAACATTTAGGTCATTTTCGTCCTACATAGGCTTATTCTAATCCAATTAGGGTTTTTAACCAATCTTGTGCATCCAATATGTGATTTTGTGTCATTTTGTGTCATTGGTTGAACATTTAGGTCATTTTCGTCCTCCCTAGGCTTATTCTAATCCAATTAGGGTTTTTAACCAATCTTGTGCATCCAATATGTGATTTTGTGTCATTGGTTGAACATTTAGGTCATTTTCGACTTGCTAGGATTATTCTAATCCAATTAGGGTTTTTAACCAATCTTGTGCATCCAATATGTGATTTTGTGTCATTGGTTGAAAATTTAGGTCATTTTCGTCCTCCCTAGGCTTATTCTAATCCAATTAGGGTTTTTAACCAATCTTGTGCATCCAATATGTGATTTTTTGTCATTGGTTGAACATTTAGGTCATTTTCGTCCTCCCTAGGCTTATTCTAATCCAATTAGGGTTTTAAACCAATCTTGTGCATCCAATATGTGATTTTGTGTCATTTTGTGTCATTGGTTGAACATTTAGGTAATTTTCGTCCTCCCTAGGCTTATTCTAATCCAATTAGGGTTTTTAACCAATCTTGTGCATCCAATAAGTGATTTTGTGTCATTTTGTGTCATTGGTTCAACATTTTTGTCATTTTCGTCCTCCCTAGGCTTATTCTAATCCAATTAGGGTTTTTAACCAATCTTGTGCATCCAATATGTGATTTTGTGTCATTTTGTGTCATTGGTTGAACATTTAGGTCATTTTCGTCCTCCCTAGGCTTATTCTAATCCAATTAGGGTTTTTAACCAATCTTGTGCATCCAATATGTGATTTTGTGTCATTGGTTGAACATTTAGGTCATTTTCGTCCTCCCTATTCTTATTCTAATCCAACTAGAGTTTTTAACCAATCTTTTGCATCCAATATGTGATTTTGTGTCATTGGTTGAACATTTAGGTCATTTTCGTCCTCCCTAGGCTTATTCTAATCCAATTAGGGTTTTTAACCAATCTTGTGCATGCAATATGTGATTTTGTGTCATTGGTTGAACATTTAGGTCATTTTCGTCCTCCCTAGGCTTATTCCAATCCAATTAGGGTTTTTAACCAATCTTGTGCAACCAATACGTGATTTTCTGTCATTTTGTGTCATTGGTTGAACATTTAGGTCATTTTCGTCCTCCCTAGGCTTATTCTAATCCAATTAGGGTTTTTAACCAATCTTGTGCATCCAATATGTGATTTTGTGTCATTGGTTGAACATTTAGGTCATTTTCGTCCTCCCTAGGCTTATTCAAATCCAATTAGGGTTTTTAACCAATCTTGTGCATCCAATATGTCATTTTGTGTCATTTTGTGTCATTGGTTGTACATTAAGGTCATTTTCGTCCTCCCTAGGCTTATTCTAATCCAATTAGGAATTTTAACCAATCTTGTGCATCCAATATGTGATTTTGTGTCATTGGTTGAACATTTAGGTCATTTTCGTCCTCCCTAGACTTATTCTAATCCAATTAGGGTTTTTAACCAATCTTGTGCATCCAATGTGGGATTTTGTGTCATTTTGTGTCATTGGATGAACATTGAGGTCATTTTCGTCCTCCCTAGGGTTATTCTAATCCAATTAGGGTTTTTAACCAATCTTGTGCATCCAATATGTGATTTTGTGTCATTTTGTGTCATTGGTTGAACATTTAGGTCATTTTCGTCCTCCCTAGGCTTATTCTAATCCAATTAGGGTTTTTAACCAATCTTGTGCATCCAATATGTGATTTTGTGTCATTTTGTGTCATTGGTTGAACATTTAGGTCATTTTCGTCCTCCATAGGCTTATTCTAATCCATTTAGGGTTTTTAACCAATCTTGTGCATCCAATATGTGATTTTGTGTCATTGGTTGCACATTTAGGTCATTTTCGTCCTCCCTAGGCTTATTCTAATCCAATTAGGGTTTTTAATCAATCTTGTGCATCCAATATGTGATTTTGTGTCATTTTGTGTCATTGGTTGAACATTTAGGTCATTTTCGTCCTCCCTAGGCTTATTCTAATCCAATTAGGGTTTTTAACCAATCTTGTGCATCCAATATGTGATTTTAAGTCATTTTGTGTCATTGGTTGAACATTTAGGTCATTTTCGTCCTCCCTAGGCTTATTCTACGCCAATTAGGGTTTTTAACCAATCTTGTGCATCCAATATGTGATTTTGTGTCATTTTGTGTCATTGGTTGAACATTTAGGTCATTTTCGTCCTCCCTAGGCTTATTCTAATCCAATTAGGGTTTTTAACCAATCTTGTGCATCCAATATGTGATTTTGTGTCATTTTGTGTCATTGGTTGAATATTTAGGTCATTTTCATCCTCCGTAGGGTTATTTAAATCCAATTAGGATTTTTAACCAATCTTGTGCATCCAATATGTGATTTTGTGTCATTGGTTGAACATTTAGGTCATTTTCGTCCTCCCTAGGGTTATTTTAATCCAATTAGGATTTTTAACCAATCTTGTGCATCCAATATGTGATTTTGTGTCATTTTGTGTCATTGGTTGAACATTTAGGTCAATTTCGTCCTTCCTAGGGTTATTCTAATACAATTAGGGTTTTAAACCAATCTTGTGCATCCAATATGTGATTTTGTGTCATTGGTTGAACATTTAGGTCATTTTCGTTCTCCCCAGGCTTATTCTAATCCAATTAGGGTTTTTCACCAATCCTGTGCATCCAATATGTGATTTTGTGTCATTTTGTGTCATTGGTTGAACATTTAGGTCATTTTCGTCCTCCCTAGGGTTATTTTAATCCAATTAGGATTTTTAACCAATCTTGTGCATCCAATATGTGATTTTGTGTCATTTTGTGTCATTGGTTGAACATTTAGGTCATTTTCGTTCTCCCTAGGCTTATTCTAATCCAATTAGGGTTTTTAACCAATCTTGTGCATCCAATATGTGATTTTGTGTCATTGGTTGAACATTTAGTTCATTTTCGTCCTCCCTAGGCTTATTCTAATCCATTTAGGGTTTTTAACCATTCTTCTGCATCCAATATGTGATTTTGTGTCATTTTGTGTCATTGGTTCAACATTTAGGTCATTTTCGTCCTCCCTAGGGTTATTTTAATCCAATTAGGATTTTTAACCAATCTTATGCATCCAATATGTGATTTTGTGTCATTTTGTGTGAATTGGTTGAACATTTAGGTCATTTTCGTCCTCCCTAGGCTTATTCTACGCCGATTAGGGTTTTTAACCAATCTTGTGCATCCAATATGTGATTTTGTGTCATTTTGTGTCATTGGTTGAACATTTAGGTCAATTTCGTCCTTCCTAGGGTTATTCTAATACAATTAGGGTTTTAAACCAATCTTGTGCATCCAATATCTGATTTTGTGTCATTGGTTGAACATTTAGGTCATTTTCGTTCTCCCCAAGCTTATTCTAATCCAATTAGGGTTTTTCACCAATCCTGTGCATCCAATATGTGATTTTGTGTCATTTTGTGTCATTGGTTGAACATTTAGGTCATTTTCGTCCTCCCTAGGGTTATTTTAATCCAATTAGGATTTTTAACCAATCTTGTGCATCCAATATGTGATTTTGTGTCATTTTGTGTGAATTGGTTGAACATTTAGGTCATTTTCGTCCTCCCTAGGCTTATTCTACGCCGATTAGGGTTTTTAACCAATCTTGTGCATCCAATATGTGATTTTGTGTCATTTTGTGTCATTGGTTGAACATTTAGGTCAATTTCGTCCTTCCTAGGGTTATTCTAATACAATTAGGGTTTTAAACCAATCTTGTGCATCCAATATGTGATTTTGTGTCATTGGTTGAACATTTAGGTCATTTTCGTCCTTCCTAGGCTTATTCTAATCCAATTAGGGTTTTAAACCAATCTTGTGCATCCAATATCTGATTTTGTGTCATTGGTTGAACATTTAGGTCATTTTCGTTCTCCCTAGGCTTATTCTAATCCAATTAGGGTTTTAAACCAATCTTGTGCATCCAATATGTGATTTTGTGTTAGTTTGTGTCATTGGTTGAACATTTAGGTCATTTTCGTCATCCCTAGGCTTATTCTAATCCAATTAGGGTTTTTAACCAATCTTGTGCATCCAATATGTGATTTTGTGTCATTTTGTGTCATTGGTTGAACATTTAGGTCATTTTCGTCCTCCCCAGGCTTATTCTAATCCAATTAGGGTTTTTCACCAATCCTGTGCATCCAATATGTGATTTTGTGTCATTTTGTGTCATTGGTTGAACATTTAGGTCATTTTCGTCCTCCCTAGGGTTATTTTAATCCAATTAGGATTTTTAACCAATCTTGTACATCCAATATGTGATTTTGTGTCATTTTGTGTGAATTGGTTGAACATTTAGGTCACTTTCGTCCTCCCTAGGCTTATTCTACGCCGATTAGGGTTTTTAACCAATCTTGTGCATCCAATATGTGATTTTGTGTCATTTTTTGTCATTGGTTGAACATTTAGGTCATTTTCGTCCTCCCTAGGCTTATTCTAATCCAATTAGGGTTTTTAACCAATCTTGTGCATCCAATATGTGATTTTGTGTCATTGGTTGAACATTTAGGTCATTTTCGTCCTCCGTAGTCTTATTCTAATCCAATTAGGGTTTTTAACCAATCTTGTGCATCCAATATGTGATTTTGTGTCATTTTGTGTCATTGGTTGAACATTTAGGTCATTTTCGTCCTCCCTAGGCTTATTCTAATCCAATTTGGGTTTTTAACCAATCTTGTGCATCCCATATGTGATTTTGTATCATTGGTTGAACATTTAGGTCATTTTCGTCCTCGCTATGCTTATTCTAATCCAATTAGGGTTTTTAACCAATCTTGTGCATCCAATATGTGATTTTGTGTCATTTTGTGTCATTGGTTGAACATTTAGGTCATTTTCGTCCTCCCTAGGCTTATTCTAATCCAATTAGGGTTTTTAACCAATCTTGTGCATCCAATATGTGATTTTGTGTCATTTTGTGTCATCAGTTGAACATTTAGGTCGTTTTCGTCCTCCCTAGGCTTATTCTAATCAAATTAGGGTTTTTAACCAATCTTGTGCATCCAATATGTGATTTTGTGTCATTTTGTGTCATTGGTTGAACATTTAGGTCATTTTCGTCCTCCCTAGGCTTATTCTAATCCAATTAGGGTTTTTAACCAATCTTGTGCATCCAATATGTGATTTTGTGTCATTTTGTGTCATTGGTTGAACATTTAGGTCATTTTCGTCCTCCCTAGGCTTATTCTAATCCAATTAGGGTTTTTAACCAATCTTGTGCATCCAATATGTGATTTGGTGTCATTGGTTGAAAATTTAGGTCATTTTCGTCCTCCCTAGGCTTATTCTAATCCAATTAGCGTTTTTAACCAATCTTGTGCGTCCAATATGTGATTTTGTGTCATTGGTTGAACATTTAGGTCATTTTCGTCCTCCACAGGCTTATTCTAATCCAATTAGGGTTTTTAACCAATCTTGTGCATCCAATATGTGATTATGTGTTGTTTTGTGTCATTGGTTGAACATTTAGGTCATTTTCGTCCTCCCTAGGCTTATTCTAATCCAATTAGGGTTTTTAACCAATCTTGTGCATCCAATATGTGATTTTGTGTCATTTTGTGTCATTGGTTGAACATTTAGGTCATTTTCGTCCTCCCTAGGCTTATTCTAATCCAATTAGGGTTTTTAACCAATCTTGTGCATCCAATATGTGATTTTGTGTCATTTTGTGTCATTGGTTGAACATTTGGGTCATTTTCGTCCTCCCTCGGCTTATTCTAATCCAATTAGGGTTTTTAACCAATCTTGTGCATCCAATATGTGATTTTGTGTCATTTTGTGTCATTGGTTGAACATTTAGGTCATTTTCGTCCTCCCTAGGCTTATTCTAATCCAATTAGGGTTTTTAACCAATCTTGTGCATCCAATATGTTATTTTGTGTAATTTTGTGTCATTGGTTGAACATTTAGGTCATTTCCGTCGTCCCTAGGCTTATTCTAATCCAATTAGGGTTTTTAACCAATCTTGTGCATCCAATATGATATTTTGTGTCATTTTGTGTCATTGGTTGAACATTTAGGTCATTTTCGTCCTCCCTTGGCTTATTCGAATCCAATTAGGGTTTTTAAATAATCTTGTGCATCCAATATGTGATTTTATGTCATTTTGTGTCATTGGTTGAACATTTAGGTCATTTTCGTCCTCCCTAGGCTTATTCTAATCCAATTAGGGTTTTTAACCAATCTTGTGCATCCAATATGTGATATTGTGTCATTGGTTGAACATTTAGGTCATTTTCGTCCTCGCTAGGCTTATTCTAATCCAATTAGGGTTTTTAACCAATCTTGTGCATCCAATATGTGATTTTGTGTCATTTTGTGTCATTGGTTGAACATTTAGGTCATTTTCGTCCTCCCTAGGCTTATTCTAATCCAATTAGGGTTTTTAACCAATCTTGTGCATCCAATATGTGATTTTGTGTCATTGGTTGAACATTTAGGTCATTTTCGTCCTCCCAAGGCTTATTCTAATCCAATTAGGGTTTTTAACCAAACTTGTGCATCCAATATGTGATTTTGTGTCATTGGTTGAACATTTAGGTCATTTTCGTCCTCCCTAGGCTTATTCTAATCCAATTAGGGTTTTTAACCAATCTTGTGCATCCAATATCTGATTTTGTGTCATTGGTTGAACATTTAGGTCATTTTCGTTCTCCCTAGGCTTATTCTAATCCAATTAGGGTTTTTAACCAATCTTGTGCATCCAATATGTGATTTTGTGTCATTTTGTGTCATTGGTTGAACATTTAGGTCATTTTCGTCCTTCGTAGGGTTATTTTAATCCAATTAGGATTTTTAACCAATCTTGTGCATCCAATATGTGATTTTGTGTCATTGGTTGAACATTTAGGTCATTTTCGTCCTCCCTAGGGTTATTTTAATCCAATTAGGATTTTTAACCAATCTTGTGCATCCAATATGTGATTTTGTGTCATTTTGTGTGAATTGGTTGAACATTTAGGTCATTTTCGTCCTCCCTAGGCTTATTCTACGCCGATTAGGGTTTTTAACCAATCTTGTGCATCCAATATGTGATTTTGTGTCATTTTGTGTCATTGGTTGAACATTTAGGTCAATTTCGTCCTTCCTAGGGTTATTCTAATACAATTAGGGTTTTAAACCAATCTTGTGCATCCAATATCTGATTTTGTGTCATTGGTTGAACATTTAGGTCATTTTCGTTCTCCCCAAGCTTATTCTAATCCAATTAGGGTTTTTCACCAATCCTGTGCATCCAATATGTGATTTTGTGTCATTTTGTGTCATTGGTTGAACATTTAGGTCATTTTCGTCCTCCCTAGGGTTATTTTAATCCAATTAGGATTTTTAACCAATCTTGTGCA
Source organism: Cicer yamashitae (assembly GCA_037974755.1). Taxonomy (NCBI): domain Eukaryota; kingdom Viridiplantae; phylum Streptophyta; class Magnoliopsida; order Fabales; family Fabaceae; genus Cicer; species Cicer yamashitae. The sequence goes on along the minus strand of JBBPBQ010000008.1, from coordinate 4,701,352 downwards.
TCCAATATGTGATTTTGTGTCATTTTGTGTGAATTGGTTGAACATTTAGGTCATTTTCGTCCTCCCTAGGCTTATTCTACGCCGATTAGGGTTTTTAACCAATCTTGTGCATCCAATATGTGATTTTGTGTCATTTTGTGTCATTGGTTGAACATTTAGGTCAATTTCGTCCTTCCTAGGGTTATTCTAATACAATTAGGGTTTTAAACCAATCTTGTGCATCCAATATGTGATTTTGTGTCATTGGTTGAACATTTAGGTCATTTTCGTCCTTCCTAGGCTTATTCTAATCCAATTAGGGTTTTTAACCAATCTTGTGCATCCAATATGTGATTTTGTGTCATTTTGTGTCATTGGTTGAACATTTAGGTCATTTTCGTCCTTCCTAGGCTTATTCTAATCCAATTAGGGTTTTTACCCAATCTTGTGCATCCAATTTGTGATTTTGTGTCATTGGTTGAACATTTAGGTCATTTTCGTCCTCCCTAGGCTTATTCTAATCCAATTAGGGTTTTTAACCAATCTTGTGCATCCAATATGTGATTTTGTGTCATTTTGTGTCATTGGTTGAACATTTAGGTCATTTTCGTCCTCCCCAGGCTTATTCTAATCCAATTAGGGTTTTTCACCAATCCTGTGCATCCAATATGTGATTTTGTGTCATTTTGTGTCATTGGTTGAACATTTAGGTCATTTTCGTCCTCCCTAGGGTTATTTTAATCCAATTAGGATTTTTAACCAATCTTGTACATCCAATATGTGATTTTGTGTTATTTTGTGTGAATTGGTTGAACATTTAGGTCATTTTCGTCCTCCCTAGGCTTATTCTACGCCGATTAGGGTTTTTAACCAATCTTGTGCATCCAATATGTGATTTTGTGTCATTTTTTGTCATTGGTTGAACATTTAGGTCATTTTCGTCCTCCCTAGGCTTATTCTAATCCAATTAGGGTTTTTAACCAATCTTGTGCATCCAATATGTGATTTTGTGTCATTGGTTGAACATTTAGGTCATTTTCGTCCTCCCTAGACTTATTCTAATCTAATTAGGGTTTTTAACCAATCTTGTGCATCCAATATGTGATTTTGTGTCATTTTGTGTCATTGGTTGAACATTTAGGTCATTTTCGTCCTCCCTAGGCTTATTCTAATCCAATTAGGGTTTTTAACCAATCTTGTGAATCCAATATGTCATTTTGTGTCATTTTGGGTCATTGGTTGAACATTTAGGTCATTTTCGTCCTCCCTAGGCTTATTCTAATCCAATTAGGGTTTTTAACCAATCTTGTGCATCCAATATGTGATTTTGTGTCATTGGTTGCACATTTAGGTCATTTTCGTCCTCCATAGGCTTATTCTAATCCAATTAGGGTTTTTAACCAATCTTGTGCATCCAATATGTGATTTTGTGTCATTTTGTGTCATTGGTTGAACATTTAGGTCATTTTCGTCCTCCCTAGGCTTATTCTAATCCAATTAGGGTTTTTAACCAATCTTGTGCATCCAATATGTGATTTTGTGTCATTTTGTGTCATTGGTTGAACATTTAGGTCATTTTCGTCCTCCCTAGGCTTATTCTAATCCAATTAGGGGTTTTAAACAATGTTGTGCATCCAATAAGTCATTTTGTGTCATTGGTTGAACATTTAGGTCATTTTCGTCCTCCCTAGGCTTATTCTAATTTAATTAGGGTTTTTATCCAATCTTGTGCATCCAATATGTGATTTTGTGTCATTGGTTGAACGTTTAGGTCATTTTCGTCCTCCCTAGGCTTATTCTAATCCAATTAGGGTTTTTAACCAATCTTGTGCATCCAATATGTGATTTTGTGTCATTTTGTGTCATTGGTTGAACATTTAGGTCATTTTCGTCCTCCCTAGGCTTATTCTAATCCAATTAGGGTTTTTAACCAATCTTGTGCATCCAATATGTGCTTTTGTGTCATTGGTTGAACATTTAGGTCATTTTCGTCCTCCCTAGGCTTATTCTAATCCAATTAGGGTTTTTAACCAATCTTGTGCATCCAATATGTGATTTTGTGTCATTGGTTGAACATTTAGGTCATTTTCGTCCTCCTAGGCTTATTCTAATCCAATTAGGGTTTTTAACCAATCTTGTGCATCCAATATGTGATTTTGTGTCATTGGTTGAACATTTAGGTCATTTTCGTCCTCCCTAGGCTTATTCTAATCCAATTAGGGTTTTTAACCAAACTTGTGCATCCAATATGGGATTTTGTGTCATTGGTTGAACATTTAGGTCATTTTCGTCCTCCCTAGGCTTATTCTAATCCAATTAGGGTTTTTAACCAATCTTGTGCATCCAATATGTGATTTTGTGTCATTTTGTGTCATTGGTTGAAAATTTAGGTCATTTTCGTCCTCCCTAGGCTTATTCTAATCCAATTAGGATTTTTAACCAATCTTGTGCATCCAATATGTGATTTTGTGTCATTGGTTGAACATTTAGGTCATTTTCGTCCTCCCTAAGGTTATTCTAATCCAATTAGGGTTTTTAACCAATCTTGTGCATCGAATATGTCATTTTGTGTCATTGGTTGAACATTTGGGTCATTTTCGTCTTCCATAGGCTTATTCTAATCCAATTAGGGTTTTTAACCAATCTTGTGCATCCAATATGTGATTTTGTGTCATTTTGTGTCATTGGTTGAACATTTAGGTCATTTTCGTCCTCCCTAGGCTTATTCTAATCCAATTAGGGTTTTTAACCAATCTTGTGCATCCAATATGTGATTTTTTTGTCATTTTGTGTCATTGGTTGAACATTTAGGTCATTTTCGTCCTCCCAAGGCTTATTCTAATCCAATTAGGATTTTTAACCAATCTTGTGCATCCAATATGTGATTTTGTGTCATTCGTTGAAAATTTTTGTCATTTTCGTTCTCCCAAGGCTTATTCTAATCCAATTAGGGTTTTTAACCAATCTTGTGCATCCAATATGTGATTTTGTGTCATTTTGTGTCATTGGTTGAACATTTAGGTCATTTTCGTCCTCCCTAGGCTTATTCTAATCCAATTAGGGTTTTTAACCAATCTTGTGCATCCAATATGTGATTTTGTGTCATTGGCTTAACATTTAGGTCATTTTCGTCCTCCCTAGGCTTATTCTAATCCAATTAGGATTTTTAAACAATCTTGTGCATCCAATATCTGATTTTTTGTCATTTTGTGTCATTGGTTGAACATTTAGGTCATTTTCGTCCTCCCTAGGCTTATTCTAATCCAATTAGGATTTTTAACCAATCTTGTGCATCCAATATGTGATTTTGTGTCATTCGTTGAAAATTTTTGTCATTTTCGTTCTCCCAAGGCTTATTCTAATCCAATTAGGGTTTTTAACCAATCTTGTGCATCCAATATGTGATTTTGTGTCATTTTGTGTCATTGGTTGAACATTTAGGTCATTTTCGTCCTCCCTAGGCTTATTCTAATCCAATTAGGGTTTTTAACCAATCTTGTGCATCCAATATGTGATTTTGTGTCATTGGTTGAACATTTAGTTCATTTTCGTCCTCCCTAGGCTTATTCTATTCCATTTAGGGTTTTTAACCAATCTTCTGCATCCAATATGTGATTTTGTGTCATTTTGTGTCATTGGTTCAACATTTAGGTCATTTTCGTCCTCCCTAGGGTTATTTTAATCCAATTAGGATTTTTAACCAATCTTGTGCATCCAATATGTGATTTTGTGTCATTTTGTGTCATTGGTTGAACATTTAGGTCATTTTCGTCCTCCCTAGGCTTATTCTAATCCAATTAGGGTTTTTAACCAATCTTGTGCATCCAATATGTGATTTTGTGTCATTTTGTGTCATTGGTTGAACATTTAGGTCATATTCGTCCTCCCTAGGCTTATTCTAATCCAATTAAGGTTTTTAACCAATCTTGTGCATCCAATATGTGATTTTGTGTCATTTTGTGTCATTGGTTGAACATTTAGGTCATTTTCGTCCTCCCTAGGCTTATTCTAATCCAATTAGGGTTTTTAACCAATCTTGTGCATCCAATATGTGATTTTGTGTCATTTTGTGTCATTGGTTGAACATTTAGGTCATTTTATTCCTCCTTAGGCCTATTCTAATCCAATTATGGTTTTTAACCAATCTTGTGCATCCAATATGTGATTTTGTGTCATTTTGTGTCATTGGTTGAACATTTAGGTCATTTTCGTCCTCCCTAGGCTTATTCTAATCCAATTAGGGTTTTTAACCAATCTTGTGCATCCAATATGTGATTTTGTGTCATTGGTTGAACATTTAGGTCATTTTCGTCCTCCCTAGGGTTATTTTAATCCAATTAGGATTTTTAACCAATCTTGTGCATCCAATATGTGATTTTGTGTCATTTTGTGTGAATTGATTGAACATTTAGGTCATTTTCGTCCTCCCTAGGCTTATTCTACGCCGATTAGGGTTTTTAACCAATCTTGTGCATCCAATATGTGATTTTGTGTCATTTTGTGTCATTGGTTGAACATTTAGGTCAATTTCGTCCTTCCTAGGGTTATTCTAATACAATTAGGGTTTTAAACCAATCTTGTGCATCCAATATGTGATTTTGTGTCATTGGTTGAACATTTAGGTCATTTTCGTCCTTCCTAGGCTTATTCTAATCCAATTAGGGTT
>JBBPBQ010000008.1:4630565-4687716 GCA_037974755.1 Cicer yamashitae | reverse complement strand
TTTCGTCCTCCCTAGGGTTATTTTAATCCAATTAGGATTTTTAACCAATCTTGTGCATCCAATATGTGATTTTGTGTCATTTTGTGTGAATTGGTTGAACATTTAGGTCATTTTCGTCCTCCCTAGGCTTATTCTACGCCGATTAGGGTTTTTAACCAATCTTGTGCATCCAATATGTGATTTTGTGTCATTTTGTGTCATTGGTTGAACATTTAGGTCAATTTCGTCCTTCCTAGGGTTATTCTAATACAATTAGGGTTTTAAACCAATCTTGTGCATCCAATATGTGATTTTGTGTCATTGGTTGAACATTTAGGTCATTTTCGTCCTTCCTAGGCTTATTCTAATCCAATTAGGGTTTTAAACCAATGTTGTGCATCCAATATCTGATTTTGTGTCATTGGTTGAACATTTAGGTCATTTTCGTTCTCCCCAGGCTTATTCTAATCCAATTAGGGTTTTTCACCAATCCTGTGCATCCAATATGTGATTTTGTGTCATTTTGTGTCATTGGTTGAACATTTAGGTCACTTTCGTCCTCCCTAGGGTTATTTTAATCCAATTAGGATTTTTAACCAATCTTGTGCATCCAATATGTGATTTTGTGTCATTTTGTGTGAATTGGTTGAACATTTAGGTCATTTTCGTCCTCCCTAGGCTTATTCTACGCCGATTAGGGTTTTTAACCAATCTTGTGCATCCAATATGTGATTTTGTGTCATTTTGTGTCATTGGTTGAACATTTAGGTCAATTTCGTCCTTCCTAGGGTTATTCTAATACAATTAGGGTTTTAAACCAATCTTGTGCATCCAATATGTGATTTTGTGTCATTGGTTGAACATTTAGGTCATTTTCGTCCTTCCTAGGCTTATTCTAATCCAATTAGGGTTTTAAACCAATCTTGTGCATCCAATATCTGATTTTGTGTCATTGGTTGAACATTTAGGTCATTTTCGTTCTCCCTAGGCTTATTCTAATCCAATTAGGGTTTTAAACCAATCTTGTGCATCCAATATGTGATTTTGTGTTAGTTTGTGTCATTGGTTGAACATTTAGGTCATTTTCGTCATCCCTAGGCTTATTCTAATCCAATTAGGGTTTTTAACCAATCTTGTGCATCCAATATGTGATTTTGTGTCATTTTGTGTCATTGGTTGAACATTTAGGTCAATTTCGTCCTTCCTAGGGTTATTCTAATACAATTAGGGTTTTAAACCAATCTTGTGCATCCAATATGTGATTTTGTGTCATTGGTTGAACATTTAGGTCATTTTCGTCCTTCATAGGCTTATTCTAATCCAATTAGGGTTTTAAACCAATCTTGTGCATCCAATATCTGATTTTGTGTCATTGGTTGAACATTTAGGTCATTTTCGTTCTCCCTAGGCTTATTCTAATCCAATTAGGGTTTTTAACCAATCTTGTGCATCCAATATGTGATTTTGTGTCATTTTGTGTCATTGGTTGAACATTTAGGTCATTTTCGTCCTTCGTAGGGTTATTTTAATCCAATTAGGATTTTTAACCAATCTTGTGCATCCAATATGTGATTTTGTGTCATTGGTTGAACATTTAGGTCATTTTCGTCCTCCCTAGGGTTATTTTAATCCAATTAGGATTTTTAACCAATCTTGTGCATCCAATATGTGATTTTGTGTCATTTTGTGTGAATTGGTTGAACATTTAGGTCATTTTCGTCCTCCCTAGGCTTATTCTACGCCGATTAGGGTTTTTAACCAATCTTGTGCATCCAATATGTGATTTTGTGTCATTTTGTGTCATTGGTTGAACATTTAGGTCATTTTCATCCTCCCCAGGCTTATTCTAATCCAATTAGGGTTTTTCACCAATCCTGTGCATCCAATATGTGATTTTGTGTCATTTTGTGTCATTGGTTGAACATTTAGGTCATTTTCGTCCTCCCTGGGGTTATTTTAATCCAATTAGGATTTTTAACCAATCTTGTGCATCCAATATGTGATTTTGTGTCATTTTGTGTCATTGGTTGAACATTTAGGTCATTTTCGTCCTCCCTAGGGTTATTTTAATCCAATTAGGATTTTTAACCAATCTTGTGCATCCAATATGTGATTTTGTGTCATTTTGTGTGAATTGGTTGAACATTTAGGTCATTTTCGTCCTCCCTAGGCTTATTCTACGCCGATTAGGGTTTTTAACCAATCTTGTGTTTCCAATATGTGATTTTGTGTCATTTTGTGTCATTGGTTGAACATTTAGGTCAATTTCGTCCTTCCTAGGGTTATTCTAATACAATTAGGGTTTTAAACCAATCTTGTGCATCCAATATGTGATTTTGTGTCATTGGTTGAACATTTAGGTCATTTTCGTTCTCCCCAGGCTTATTCTAATCCAATTAGGGTTTTTCACCAATCCTGTGCATCCAATATGTGATTTTGTGTCATTTTGTGTCATTGGTTGAACATTTAGGTCATTTTCGTCCTCCCTAGGGTTATTTTAATCCAATTAGGATTTTTAACCAATCTTGTGCATCCAATATGTGATTTTGTGTCATTTTGTGTCATTGGTTGAACATTTAGGTCATTTTCGTTCTCCCTAGGCTTATTCTAATCCAATTAGGGTTTTTAACCAATCTTGTGCATCCAATATGTGATTTTGTGTCATTGGTTGAACATTTAGTTCATTTTCGTCCTCCCTAGGCTTATTCTAATCCATTTAGGGTTTTTAACCATTCTTCTGCATCCAATATGTGATTTTGTGTCATTTTGTGTCATTGGTTCAACATTTAGGTCATTTTCGTCCTCCCTAGGGTTATTTTAATCCAATTAGGATTTTTAACCAATCTTGTGCATCCAATATGTGATTTTGTGTCATTTTGTGTCATTGGTTGAACATTTAGGTCATTTTCGTCCTCCCTAGGCTTATTCTAATCCAATTAGGGTTTTTAACCAATTTTGTGCATCCAATATGTGATTTTGTGTCATTTTGTGTCATTGGTTGAACATTTAGATCAATTCCGTCTTCCCTAGGTTTATTCTAATCCATATAGGGTTTTTAACCAATCTTGTGCATCCAATATGTGATTTTGTGTCATTTTGTGTCATTGGTTGAACATTTAGGTCATTTTCGTCCTCCCTAGGCTTATTCTAATCCAATTAGGGTTTTTAACCAATCTTGTGCATCCAATATGTGATTTTGTGTCATTGGTTGAACATTTAGTTCATTTTCGTCCTCCCTAGGCTTATTCTATTCCATTTAGGGTTTTTAACCAATCTTCTGCATCCAATATGTGATTTTGTGTCATTTTGTGTCATTGGTTCAACATTTAGGTCATTTTCGTCCTCCCTAGGGTTATTTTAATCCAATTAGGATTTTTAACCAATCTTGTGCATCCAATATGTGATTTTGTGTCATTTTGTGTCATTGGTTGAACATTTAGGTCATTTTCGTCCTCCCTAGGCTTATTCTAATCCAATTAGGGTTTTTAACCAATCTTGTGCATCCAATATGTGATTTTGTGTCATTTTGTGTCATTGGTTGAACATTTAGGTCATTTTCGTCCTCCCCAGGCTTATTCTAATCCAATTAGGGTTTTTCACGAATCCTGTGCATCCAATATGTGATTTTGTGTCATTTTGTGTCATTGGTTGAACATTTAGGTCATTTTCGTCCTCCCTAGGGTTATTTTAATCTAATTAGGATTTTTAACCAATCTTGTGCATCCAATATGTGATTTTGTGTCATTTTGTGTCATTGGTTGAACATTTAGGTCATTTTCGTCCTCCCTAGGCTTATTCTAATCCAATTAGGGTTTTTAACCAATCTTGTGCATCCAATATGTGATTTTGTGTCATTTTGTGTCATTGGTTGAACATTTAGGTCATTTTCGTCCTCCCTAGGCTTATTCTAATCCAATTAGGGTTTTTAACCAATCTTGTGCATCCAATATGTGATTTTGTGTCATCAGTTGAACATTTTGGTCATTTTCGTCCTCCCTAGGCTTATTCTAATCCAATTAGGGTTTTTAACCAATCTTGTGCATCCAATATGTGATTTTGTGTCATTTTGTGTCATCGGTTGAACATTTAGGTCATTTTCGTCCTCCCTAGGCTTATTCTAATCCAATTAGGGTTTTTAACCAATCTTGTGCATCCAATATGTGATTTTGTGTCATTTTGTGTCATTGGTTGAACATTTAGGTCATTTTCGTCGTTCCTAGGCTTATTCTAAACCAATTAGGGTTTTTAACCAATCTTGTGCATCCAATATGTGATTTTGTGTCATTTTGTGCCATTGGTTGAACATTTAAGTCGTTTTCGTCCTCCCTAAGCTTATTCTAATACAATTACGGTTTTTAACCAATCTTGTGCAACCAATATGTGATTTTGTGTCATTGGTTGAACATTTAGGTCATTTTCGTCCTCCCTTGGCTTATTCTAATCTAATTAGGGTTTTTAACCAATCTTGTGCATCCAATATGTGATTTTGTGTCATCAGTTGAACATTTTGGTCATTTTTCGTCCTCCCTAGGCTTATTCTAATCCAATTAGGGTTTTTAACCAATCTTGTGCATCTAATATGTGATTTTGTGTCATTTTGTGTCATCGGTTGAACATTTTGGTCATTTTCGTCCTCCCTAGGCTTATTCTAATCCAATTAGGGTTTTTAACCAATCTTGTGCATCCAATATGTGATTTTGTGTCATTGGTTGAACATTTAGGTCATTTTCGTCCTCCCTAGGCTTATTCTAATCCAATTAGGGTTTTTAACCAATCTTGTGCATCCAATATGTGATTTTGTGTCATTGGTTGAACATTTAGGTCATTTTCGTCCTCCCTAGGCTTATTCTAATCCAATTAGGGTTTTTAACCAATCTTGTGCATCCAATATGTGATTTTGTGCATTTTGTGTCATTGGTTGAACAGTTAGGTCATTTTGGTCCTCCCTAGGCTTATTCTAATCCAATTAGGGTTTTTAACCAATCTTGTGCATCCAATATGTGATTTTGTGTCATTGGTTGAACATTTAGGTCATTTTCGTCCTCCCTAGGCTTATTCTAATCCAATTAGGGTTTTTAAAAAATCTTGTGCATCAAATATGTGATTTTGTGTCATTGGTTGAACGTTTAGGTCATTTTGGTCCTCCTTAGGCTTATTCTAATCCAATTAGGGTTTTTAACCAATCTTGTGCATCCAATATGTGATTTTGTGTCATTTTGTGTCATTGGTTGAACATTTAGGTCATTTTCGTCCTCCCTAGGCTTATTCTAATCCAATTAGGGTTTTTAACCAATCTTGTGCATCAAATATGTGATTTTGTGTCATTTTGTGTCATTGGTTGAACATTTAGGTCATTTTTGTCCTCCCTAGGCTTATTCTAATCCAATTACGGTTTTTAACCAATGTTGTGCATCCAATATGTGATTTTGTGTCATTGGTTGAACACTTAGGTCATTTTTGTCGTCCCTAGGCTTATTCTAATCCAATTAGGGTTTTTAACCAATCTTGTGCATCCAATATGTGATTTTGTGTCATTTTGTGTCATTGGTTGAACATTTAGGTCATTTTCGTCCTCCCTAGGCTTATTCTAATCCAATTAGGGTTTTTAACCAATCTTGTGCATCCAATATGTGATTTTGTGTCATTTTGTGTTATTGGTTGAACATTAAGGTCATTTTCGTCCTCCCTTGGCTTATTCTAAACCAATTAGGGTTTTTAACCAATCTTGTGCATCCAATATGTGATTTTATGTCATTTTGTGTCATTGGTTGAACATTTAGGTCATTTTCGTCCTCCCTAGGCTTATTCTAATCCAATTAGGGTTTTCAACTAATCTTTGCATCCAATATGAAATTTTGTGTCATTTTGTGTTAATTGTTGAACATTTAGGTCATTTTCGTCCTCCCTAGGCTTATTCTAATCCAATTAGGGTTTTTAACCAATCTTGTGCATCCAATATGTGATTTTGTGTCATTTTGTGTCATTGGTTGAACATTTAGGTCATTTTCGTCCTCCCTTGGCTTATTCTAATCCAATTAGAGTTTTTAACCAATCTGGTGCATCCAATATGTGATTTTGTGTCATTTTGTGTCATTGGTTGAACATTTAGGTCATTTTCGTCCTCCCTAGGCTTATTCTAATCCAATTAGGGTTTTTAACCAATCTTGTGCATCCAATATGTGATTTTGTGTCACTTTGTGTCATTGGTTGAACATTTAGGTCATTTTCGTCCTCCCTAGGCTTATTCCAATGCAATTAGGGTTTTTAACCAATCCTGTGCATCCAATATGTGATTTTGTGTCATTTTGTGTCATTGGTTGAACATTTAGGTCATTTTCGTCCTCCCTAGGCTTATTCTAATCCAATTAGGGTTTTTAACCAATCTTGTGCATCCAATATGTGATTTTGTGTCATTGGTTGAACATTTAGGTCATTTTCGTCCTCCCTATGCTAATTCTAATCCAATTAGGGTTTTTAACCAATCTTGTGCATCCAATATGTGATTTTGTGTCATTTTTTGTCATTGGTTGAACATTTAGTTCATTTTCGTCCTCCCTAGGCTAATTCTAATCCAATTAGGGTTTTTAACCAATCTTGTGCATCCAATATGTGATTTTGTGTCATTTTGTGTCATTGGTTGAACATTTAGGTCATTTTCGTCCTCCCTAGGCTTATTCTAATCCAATTAGGGTTTTTAACCAATCTTGTGCATCCAATATGTGATTTTGTGTCATTGGTTGAACATTTAGGTCAGTTTTGTCCTCCCTAGGCATATTCTAATCCAATTAGGGTTTTTAACCAATCTTGTGCATCCAATATGTGATTTTGTGTCATTTTGTGTCATTGGTTGAACATTTAGGTCATTTTCGTCCTCCCTAGGCTTATTCTAATCCAATTAGGGTTTTTAACCAATCTTGTGAATCCAATATGTGATTTTGTGTCATTTTGTGTCATTGGTTGAACATTTAGGTCATTTTCGTCCTCCCTAGGCTTATTCTAATCCAATTACGGTTTTTAACCAATCTTGTGCATCCAATATGTGAGTTTGTGTCATTAGTTGAACATTTAGGTCATTTTCGTCCTCCCTAGGCTTATTCTAATCCAATTAGGGTTTTTAACCAATCTTGTGCATCCAATATGTGATTTTGTGTCATTTTGTGTCATTGGTTGAACATTTAGGTCATTTTCGTCCTCCCTAGGCTTATTCTAATCCAATTAGGGGTTTTAACCAATCTTGTGCATCCAATATGTCATTTTGTGTCATTGGTTGAACATTTAGGTCATTTTCGTCCTCCCTAGGCTTATTCTAATTTAATTAGGGTTTTTATCCAATCTTGTGCATCCAATATGTGATTTTGTGTCATTGGTTGAACATTTAGGTCATTTTCGTCCTCCCTAGGCTTATTCTAATCCAATTAGGGGTTTTAACCAATCTTGTGCATCCAATATGTCATTTTGTGTCATTGGTTGAACATTTAGGTCATTTTCTTCCTCCCTAGGCTTATTCTAATTTAATTAGGGTTTTTATCCAATCTTGTGCATCCAATATGTGATTTTGTGTCATTGGTTGAACATTTAGGTCATTTTCGTCCACCCTAGGCTTATTCTAATCCAATTAGGGTTTTTAACCAATCTTGTGCATCCAATATGTGATTTTGTGTCATTTTGTGTCATTGGTTGAACATTTAGGTCATTTTCGTCCTCCCTAGGCTTATTCTAATCCAATTAGGGTTTTTAACAAATCTTGTGCATCCAATATGTGATTTTGTGTCATGTTGTGTCATTGGTTGAACATTTAGGTCATTTTCGTCCTCCCTAGGCTTATTCTAATCCAATTAGGGTTTTTAACCAATCTTGGGTATCCAATATGTGATTTTGTGTCATTTTGTGTCATTGGTTAAACATTTAGGTAATTTTCGTCCTCCCTAGGCTTATTCTAATCCAATTAGGGTTTTTAACCAATCTTGTGCATCCAATATGTGATTTTGTGTCATTTTGTGTCATTGGTTGAACATTTAGGTCATTTTCGTCCTCCCTAGGCATATTCCAATCCAATTAGGGTTTTTAACCAATCCTGTGCATCCAATATGTGTTTTTGTGTCATTTTGTGTCATTGGTTGAACATTTAGGTCATTTTCGTTCTCCATAGGCTTATTCTAATCCAATTAGGGTTTTTAACCAATCTTGTGCATCCAATATGTGATTTTGTGTCATTTTGTGTCATTGGTTGAACATTTAGGTCATTTTCGTCCTCCCTAGGCTTATTCTAATCCAATTAGGGTTTTTAACCAATCTTGTGCATCCAATATGTGATTTTGTGTCATTTTGTGTCATTGGTTGAACATTTAGGTCATTTTCGTCCTCCCTAGGCTTATTCTAATCCAGTTAAAGTTTTTAACCAATCTTGTGCATCCAATATGTGATTTTGTGTCATTGGTTCAACATTTAGGTCATTTTTGTCCTCCCTAGGCTTATTCTAATCCAATTAGGGTTTTTAACCAATCTTGTGCATCCAATATGTGATTTTGTGTCATTTTGTGTCATTGGTTGAACATTTAGGTCAATTTCGTCCTTCCTAGGCTTATTCTAATACAATTAGGGTTTTAAACCAATCTTGTGCATCCAATATGTGATTTTGTGTCATTGGTTGAACATTTAGGTCATTTTCGTCCTTCCTAGGCTTATTCTAATCCAATTAAGATTTTTAACCAATCTTGTGCATCCAATATGTGATTTTGTGTCATTTTGTGTCATTGGTTGAACATTTAGGTCATTTTCATCCTCCCTAGGCTTATTCTAATCCAATTTGGGTTTTTAACCAATCTTGTGCATCCAGTATCTGATTTTGTGTCATTGGTTGAACATTTAGGTCATTTTCGTTCTCCCTAGGCTTATTCTAATCCAATTAGGGTTTTAAACCAATCTTGTGCTTCCGATATGTTCTTTTGTGTTAGTTTGTGTCATTGGTTGAACATTTAGGTCATTTTCGTCATCCCTAGGCTTATTCTAATCCAATAAGGGTTTTAACCAATCGTGTGCATCCAATATGTGATTTTGTGTCATTTTGTGTCGTTGGTTGAACATTTAGGTCATTTTCGTCCTCCCCAGGCTTATTCTAATCCAATTAGGGTTTTTCACCAATCCTGTGCATCCAATATGTGATTTTGTGTCATTTTGTGTCATTGGTTGAACATTTAGGTCATTTTCGTCCTCCCTAGGCTTATTCTAATCCAATTAGGGTTTTTAACCAATCTTGTGCATCCAGTATCTGATTTTGTGTCATTGGTTGAACATTTAGGTCATTTTCGTTCTCCCTAGGCTTATTCTAATCCAATTAGGGTTTTAAACCAATCTTGTGCTTCCGATATGTGATTTTGTGTTAGTTTGTGTCATTGGTTGAACATTTAGGTCATTTTCGTCCTCACCAGGCTTATTCTAATCCAATTAGGGTTTTTCACCAATCCTGTGCATCCAATATGTGATTTTGTGTCATTGGTTGAACATTTAGGTCATTTTCGTCCTCCCTAGGGTTATTTTAATCCAATTATGATTTGTAACCAATCTTGTGCATCCAATATGTGATTTTGTGTCATTGGTTGAACATTTAGGTCATTTTTGTCCTCCCTAGGCTTATTCTACGCCAATTAGGGTTTTTAACCAATCTTGTGCATCCAATATGTGATTTTGTGTCATTTTGTGTCATTGGTTGAACATTTAGGTCATTTTCGTCCTCCCTAGGCTTATTCTAATCCAATTAGGGTTTTTAACCAATCTTGTGCATCCAATATGTGATTTTGTGTCATTTTGTGTCATTGGTTGAACATTTAGGTCATTTTCGTCCTCCCTAGGCTTATTCTAATCCAATTAGGGTTTTTAACCAATCTTGTGCATCCAATATGTGATTTGGTGTCATTGGTTGAAAATTTAGGTCATTTTCGTCCTCCCTAGGCTTATTCTAATCCAATTAGCGTTTTTAACCAATCTTGTGCGTCCAATATGTGATTTTGTGTCATTGGTTGAACATTTAGGTCATTTTCGTCCTCCACAGGCTTATTCTAATCCAATTAGGGTTTTTAACCAATCTTGTGCATCCAATATGTGATTATGTGTTGTTTTGTGTCATTGGTTGAACATTTAGGTCATTTTCGTCCTCCCTAGGCTTATTCTAATCCAATTAGGGTTTTTAACCAATCTTGTGCATCCAATATGTGATTTTGTGTCATTTTGTGTCATTGGTTGAACATTTAGGTCATTTTCGTCCTCCCTAGGCTTATTCTAATCCAATTAGGGTTTTTAACCAATCTTGTGCATCCAATATGTTATTTTGTGTAATTTTGTGTCATTGGTTGAACATTTAGGTCATTTCCGTCGTCCCAGGGCTTATTCTAATCCAATTAGGGTTTTTAACCAATCTTGTGCATCCAATATGATATTTTGTGTCATTTTGTGTCATTGGTTGAACATTTAGGTCATTTTCGTCCTCCCTAGGCTTATTCGAATCCAATTAGGGTTTTTAAATAATCTTGTGCATCCAATATGTGATTTTATGTCATTTTGTGTCATTGGTTGAACATTTAGGTCATTTTCGTCCTCCCTAGGCTTATTCTAATCCAATTAGGGTTTTTAACCAATCTTGTGCATCCAATATGTGATTTTATGTCATTTTGTGTCATTGGTTGAACATTTAGGTCATTTTCGTCCTTACTAGGCTTATTCTAATCCAATTAGGGTTTTTAACCAATCTTGTGCATCCAATATGTGATTTTGTGTCATTTTGTGTCATTGGTTGAACATTTAGGTCATTTTCGTCCTCCATAGGCTTATTCTAATCCAATTAGGGTTTTAAACCAATCTTGTGCATCCAATATGTGATTTTGTGTCATTGGTTGAACATTTATGTCATTTTCGTCCTCGCTAGGCTTATTTTAATCTAATTAGGGTTTTTAACCAATCTTGTGCATCCAATATGTGATTTTGTGTCATTTTGTGTCATTGGTTGAACATTTAGGTCATTTTCGTCCTCCCTAGGCTTATTCTAATCCAATTAGGGTTTTTAACCAATCTTGTGCACATAATAAGTGATTTTATTTCATTGGTAACCCAATTAGGTCATTTTCGTCCTCGCTAGGCTTATTCTAATCCAATTAGAGTTTTTAACCAATCTTGTGCATCCAATATGTGATTTTGTGTCATTTTGTGTCATTGGTTGAACATTTAGGTCATTTTCGTCCTCCCTAGGCTTATTCTAATCCAATTAGGGTTTTTAACCAATCTTGTGCATCCAATATGTGATTTTGTGTCATTTTGTGTCATTGGTTGAACATTTAGGTCATTTTCGTCCTCCCTAGGCTTATTCTAATCCAATTAGGGTTTTTCACCAATCCTGTGCATCCAATATGTGATTTTGTGTCATTTTGTGTCATTGGTTGAACATTTAGGTCATTTTCGTCCTCCCTAGGCTTATTCTAATCCAATTAGGGTTTTTAACCAATCTTGTGCATCCAGTATCTGATTTTGTGTCATTGGTTGAACATTTAGGTCATTTTCGTTCTCCCTAGGCTTATTCTAATCCAATTAGGGTTTTAAACCAATCTTGTGCTTCCGATATGTGATTTTGTGTTAGTTTGTGTCATTGGTTGAACATTTAGGTCATTTTCGTCCTCACCAGGCTTATTCTAATCCAATTAGGGTTTTTCACCAATCCTGTGCATCCAATATGTGATTTTGTGTCATTGGTTGAACATTTAGGTCATTTTCGTCCTCCCTAGGGTTATTTTAATCCAATTATGATTTGTAACCAATCTTGTGCATCCAATATGTGATTTTGTGTCATTGGTTGAACATTTAGGTCATTTTTGTCCTCCCTAGGCTTATTCTACGCCAATTAGGGTTTTTAACCAATCTTGTGCATCCAATATGTGATTTTGTGTCATTTTGTGTCATTGGTTGAACATTTAGGTCATTTTCGTCCTCCCTAGGCTTATTCTAATCCAATTAGGGTTTTTAACCAATCTTGTGCATCCAATATGTGATTTTGTGTCATTTTGTGTCATTGGTTGAACATTTAGGTCATTTTCGTCCTCCCCAGGCTTATTCTAATCCAATTAGGGTTTTTCACGAATCCTGTGCATCCAATATGTGATTTTGTGTCATTTTGTGTCATTGGTTGAACATTTAGGTCATTTTCGTCCTCCCTAGGGTTATTTTAATCTAATTAGGATTTTTAACCAATCTTGTGCATCCAATATGTGATTTTGTGTCATTTTGTGTCATTGGTTGAACATTTAGGTCATTTTCGTCCTCCCTAGGCTTATTCTAATCCAATTAGGGTTTTTAACCAATCTTGTGCATCCAATATGTGATTTTGTGTCATTTTGTGTCATTGGTTGAACATTTAGGTCATTTTATTCCTCCTTAGGCCTATTCTAATCCAATTAGGGTTTTTAACCAATCTTGTGCATCCAATATGTGATTTTGTGTCATTTTGTGTCATTGGTTGAACATTTAGGTCATTTTCGTCCTCCCTAGGCTTATTCTAATCCAATTAGGGTTTTTAACCAATCTTGTGCATCCAATATGTGATTTTGTGTCATTGGTTGAACATTTAGGTCATTTTCGTCCTCAATAGGCTTATTCTAATCCAATTAGGGTTTTTAACCAATCTTGTGCACCCAATATGTGATTTTGTGTCATTTTGTGTCATTGGTTCAACATTTAGGTCATTTTCGTCCTCCATATGCTTATTCTAATCCAATTAGGGTTTTAAACCAATCTTGTGCATCCAATATGTGATTTTGTGTCATTGGTTGAACATTTAGGTCATTTTCGTCCTCCCTAGGCTTATTCTAATCCAATTAGGGTTTTTAACCAATCTTGTGCATCCAATATGTGATTTTGTGTCATTTTGTGTCATTGGTTGAACATTTAGGTCATTTTCGTCCTCCATAGGCTTATTCTAATCCAATTAGGGTTTTTAACCAATCTTGTGCATCCAATATGAGATTTTGTGTCATTGGTTGAACATTTAGGTCATTTTCGTCCTCCCTAGGCTTATTTTAATCCAATTAGGGTTTTTAACCAATCTTGTGCATCCAATATGTGATTTTGTGTCATTTTGTGTCATTGGTTGACCATTTAGGTCATTTTCGTCCTCCCTAGGCTTATTCTAATCCAATTAGGGTTTTTAACCAATCTTGTGCATCCAATATGTGATTTTGTGTCATTCTGTGTCATTGGTTGAACATTTAGGTCATTTTCGTTCTCCCTAGGCTTATTCTAATCCAATTAGGGTTTTTAACCAATCTTGTGCATCCAATATGTGATTTTGTGTCATTGGTTGAACATTTAGGTCTATTTCGTCCTCCCTAGTCTTATTCTAATCCAATTAGGGTTTTTAACCAATCTTGTGCATCCAATATGTGATTTTGTGTCATTGGTTGAACATTTAGGTCATTTTCGTCCTCCCTAGGCTTATTCTAATCCAATTAGGGTTTTTAACCAATCTTGTGCATCCAATATGTGATTTTGTGTCATTTTGTGTCATTGGTTGAACATTTAGGTCATTTTCGTCCTCCCTAGGCTTATTTTAATCCAATTAGGGTTTTTAACCAATCTTGTGCATCCAATATGTGATTTTGTATCATTTTGTGTCATTGGTTGATCATTTAGGTCATTTTCGTCCTCCCTAGGCTTATTCTAATCCAATTAGGGTTTTTAACCAATCTTGTGCATCCAATATGTGATTTTGTGTCATTGGTTGAACATTTAGGTCATTTTCGTCCTCCGTAGGCTTATTCTAATCCACTTAGGGTTTTTAACCAATCTTGTGCATCCAATATGTGATTTTGTGTCATTGGTTGAACATTTAGGTCATTTTCGTCCTCCCTAGGCTTATTCTAATCCAATTAGGGTTTTTAACCAATCTTGTGCATCCAATATGTGATTTTGTGTCATTTTGTGTCATTGGTTGAACATTTAGGTCATTTTCGTCCTCCCTAGGGTTATTTTAATCCAATTAGGATTTTTAACCAATCTTGTGCATCCAATATGTGATTTTGTGTCATTGGTTGAACATTTATGTCATTTTCGTCCTCCCTAGGGTTATTTTAATCCAATTAGGATTTTTAACCAATCTTGTGCATCCAATATGTGATTTTGTGTCATTTTGTGTGAATTGGTTGAACATTTAGGTCATTTTCATCCTCCCTAGGCTTATTCTACGCCGATTAGGGTTTTTAACCAATCTTGTGCATCCAATATGTGATTTTGTGTCATTTTGTGTCATTGGTTGAACATTTAGGTCAATTTCGTCCTTCCTAGGGTTATTCTAATACAATTAGGGTTTTAAACCAATCTTGTGCATCCAATATGTGATTTTGTGTCATTGGTTGAACATTTAGGTCATTTTCGTCCTTCCTAGGCTTATTCTAATCCAATTAGGGTTTTAAACCAATCTTGTGCATCCAATATCTGATTTTGTGTCATTGGTTGAACATTTAGGTCATTTTCGTTCTCCCTAGGCTTATTCTAATCCAATTAGGGTTTTAAACCAATCTTGTGCATCCAATATGTGATTTTGTGTTAGTTTGTGTCATTGGTTGAACATTTAGGTCATTTTCGTCATCCCTAGGCTTATTCTAATCCAATTAGGGTTTTTAACCAATCTTGTGCATCCAATATGTGATTTTGTGTCATTTTGTGTCATTGGTTGAACATTTAGGTCATTTTCGTCCTTCCCAGGCTTATTCTAATCCAATTAGGGTTTTTCACCAATCCTGTGCATCCAATATGTGATTTTGTGTCATTTTGTGTCATTGGTTGAACATTTAGGTCATTTTCGTCCTCCCTAGGCTTATTCTAATCCAATTAGGGTTTTTAACCAATCTTGTGCATCCAATATGTGATTTTGTGTCATTTTGTGTCATTGGTTGAACATTTAGGTCATTTTTGTCCTCCCTAGGCTTATTCTAATCTACTTAGGGTTTTTAACCAATCTTGTGCATCCAGTATGTGATTTTGTGTCATTTTGTGTCATTGGTTGAACATTTAGGTCATTTTCGTCCTCGCTAGGCTTATTCTAATCCAATTAAGGTTTTTAACCAATCTTGTGCATCCAATATGTGATTTTGTGTCATTTTGTGTCATTGGTTGAACATTTAGGTCATTTTCGTCCTCCCTAGGCTTATTCTAATCCAATTAGGGTTTTTAACCAATCTTGTGCATCCAATATGGGATTTTGTGTCATTGGTTGAACGTTTTGGTCATTTTCGTCCTCCCTAGGCTTATTCTAATCCAATTAGGGTTTTTAACCAATCTTGTGCATCCAATATGTGATTTTGTGTCATTGGTTGAACATTTAGGTCATTTTCGTCCTCCCTAGGATTATTCTAATCCAATTAGGGTTTTTAACCAATCTTGTGCATCCAATATGTGATTTTGTGTCATTTTGTGTCATTGGTTGAACATTTAGGTCATTTTCGTCCTCCCTAGGCTTATTCTAATCCAATTAGGGTTTATAACCAATCTTGTGCATCCAATATGTGATTTTGTGTCATTTTTTGTCATTGGTTGAACATTTAGGTCATTTTCGTCCTCCCTAGGCTAATACTAATCCAATTAGGGTTTTTAACCAATCTTGTGCATCCAATATGTGATTTTGTGTCATTTTGTGTCATTGGTTCAACATTTAGGTCATTTTCGTCCTCCCTAGGGCTATTCTAATCCAATTAGGGTTTTTAACCAATCTTGTGCATCCAATATGTGATTTTGTGTCATTGGTTGAACATTTAGGTCATTTTCGTCCTCCCTAGGCTTATTATAATCCAATTAAGGTTTTTATCCAATCTTGTGCATCCAATATGTGATTTTGTGTCATTTTGTGTCATTGGTTGAACATTTAGGTCATTTTCGTCCTCCCTAGGCTTATTCTAATCCCATTAGGGTTTTTAACCAATCTTGTGCATCCAATATGTGATTTTGTGTCATTTTTTGTCATTGGTTGAACATTTAGGTCATTTTCGTCCTCCCTAGGCTAATTCTAATCCAATTAGGGTTTTTAACCAATCTTGTGCATCCAATATGTGATTTTGTGTCATTTTGTGTCATTGGTTGAACATTTAGGTCATTTTCGTCCTCCCTAGGCTTATTCTAATCCAATTAGGGTTTTTAACCAATCTTGTGCATCCAATATGTGATTTTGTGTCATTTTGTGTCATTGGTTGAACATTTAGGTCATTTTCGTCCTCCCTAGGCTTATTCTAATCCAATTAGCGTTTTTAACCAATCTTGTGTATCCAATATGTGATTTTGTGTCACTAGTTGAACATTGAGGTCATTTTCATCCTCCCTAGGCTTATTCTAATCCAATTAGGGTTTTTAACCAATCTTGTGCATCCAATATGTGATTTTGTGTCATTTTGTGTCATTGGTTGAACATTTAGGTCATTTTCGTCCTCCCTAGGCTTATTCTAATCCAATAAGGGTTTTTAAGCAATCTTGTGCATCCAATATGTGATTTTGTGTCATTTTGTGTCATTGGTTGAACATTTAGGTCATTTTCGTCCTCCCTAGGCTTATTCTAATCCAATTAGGGTTTTTAACCAATCTTGTGCATCCAATATGTGATTTTGTGTCATTTTGTGTCATTGGTTGAACATTTAGGTCATTTTCGTCCTCCCTAGGCTTATTCTAATCTAATTTGGGTTTTTAACCAATCTTGTGCATCCAATATGTGATTTTGTGTCATTTTGTGTCATTGGTTGAACATTTAGGTCATTTTCGTCCTCCCTAGGCTTATTCTAATCCAATTAGGGTTTTTAACCAATCTTGTGCATCCAATATGTGATTTTGTGTCATTTTGTGTCATTGGTTGAACATTTAGGTCATTTTCGTCCTCCCTAGGCTTATTCTAATCTAATTAGGGTTTTTAACCAATCTTGTGCATTCAATATGTGATTTTGTGTCATCAGTTGAACATTTTGGTCATTTTCGTCCTCCCTAGGCTTATTCTAATCCAATTAGGGTTTTTAACCAATCTCGTGCATCCAATATGTGATTTTGTGTCATTTTGTGTCATTGGTTGAACATTTAGGTCATTTTCGTCCTCCCTAGGCTTATTCTAATCCAATTAGGGTTTTTAACCAATCTTGTGCATCCAATATGTGATTTTGTGTCATTTTGTGTCATTGGATGAACATTTATGTCATTTTCGTCCTCCCTAGGCTTATTCTAATCCAATTAGGGTTTTTAACCCATCTAGTGCATCCAATATGTGATTTTGTGTCATTGTGTCATAGGTTGAATATTTAGGTCATTTTTGTCCTCCCTATGCTTATTCTAATCCAATTAGGGTTTTTAACCAATCTTGTGCATCCAATATGAGATTTTGTGTCATTGGTTGAACATTAAGGTCATTTTCATCCTGCCTAGGCTTATTCTAATCCATCTAGGGTTTTTAACCAATCTTGTGCATCCAATATGTGATTTTGTGTCATTGGTTGAACATTTAGGTCATTTTCGTCCTCCCTACGCTTATTCTAATCCAATTAGGGTTTTTGACCAATCTTGTGCATCCAATATGTGATTTTGTGTCATTGGTTGAACATTTAGGTAATTTTCGTCCTCCCTAGGCTTATTCTAATCCAATTAGGGTTTTTAACCAATCTTGTGCATCCAATATGTGATTTTGTGTCATTTTGTGTCATTGGTTGAACATTTAGGTAATTTTCGTCCTCCCTAGGCTTATTCTAATCCAATTAGGGTTTTTAACCAATCTTGTGCATCCAATAAGTGATTTTGTGTCATTTTGTGTCATTGGTTCAACATTTTTGTCATTTTCGTCCTCCCTAGGCTTATTCTAATCCAATTAGGGTTTTTAACCAATCTTGTGCATCCAATATGTGATTTTGTGTCATTTTGTGTCATTGGTTGAACATTTAGGTCATTTTCGTCCTCCCTAGGCTTATTCTAATCCAATTAGGGTTTTTAACCAATCTTGTGCATCCAATATGTGATTTTGTGTCATTGGTTGAACATTTAGGTCATTTTCGTCCTCGCTAGGCTTTTTCTTATCCAATTCGGGTTTTTAACCAATCTTCTGCATCCAATATGTGATTTTGTGTCATTGGTTGAACATTTAGGTCATTTTCGTCTTCCCTAGGCTTATCCTAATCCAATTAGGGTTTTTAACCAATCTTGTGCATCCAATATTTGATTTTGTGTCATTGGTTGAACATTTAGGTCATTTTCGTCCTCCCTAGGCTTATTCTAATCCAATTAGGGTTTTAACCAATCTTGTGCATCCAATATGTGATTTTGTGTCATTTTGTGTCATTGGTTGAACATTTAGGTCATTTTCATCCTCCCTAGGCTTATTCTAATCCAATTAGGGTTTTTAACCAATCTTGTGCATCCAATTTGTCATTTTGTGTCATTGGTTGAACATTTAGGTCATTTTCGTCCTCCCTAGGCTTATTCTAATCCAATTAGGGTTTTTAACCAATCTTGTGCATCCAATATGTGATTTTGTGTCATTTTGTGTCATTGGTTGAACATTTAGGTCATTTTCGTCCTCCCTAGGGTTATTTTAATCCAATTAGGATTTTTAACCAATCTTGTGCATCCAATATGTGATTTTGTGTCATTTTGTGTGAATTGGTTGAACATTTAGGTCATTTTCGTCCTCCCTAGGCTTATTCTACGCCGATTAGGGTTTTTAACCAATCTTGTGTTTCCAATATGTGATTTTGTGTCATTTTGTGTCATTGGTTGAACATTTAGGTCAATTTCGTCCTTCCTAGGGTTATTCTAATACAATTAGGGTTTTAAACCAATCTTGTGCATCCAATATGTGATTTTGTGTCATTGGTTGAACATTTAGGTCATTTTCGTCCTTCCTAGGCTTATTCTAATCCAATTAGGGTTTTAAACCAATCTTGTGCATCCAATATCTGATTTTGTGTCATTGGTTGAACATTTAGGTCATTTTCGTTCTCCCCAGGCTTATTCTAATCCAATTAGGGTTTTTCACCAATCCTGTGCATCCAATATGTGATTTTGTGTCATTTTGTGTCATTGGTTGAACATTTAGGTCATTTTCGTCCTCCCTAGGGTTATTTTAATCCAATTAGGATTTTTAACCAATCTTGTGCATCCAATATGTAATTTTGTGTCATTTTGTGTGAATTGGTTGAACATTTAGGTCATTTTCGTCCTCCCTAGGCTTATTCTACGCCGATTAGGGTTTTTAACCAATCTTGTGCATCCAATATGTGATTTTGTGTCATTTTGTGTCATTGGTTGAACATTTAGGTCAATTTCGTCCTTCCTAGGGTTATTCTAATACAATTAGGGTTTTAAACCAATCTTGTGCATCCAATATGTGATTTTGTGTTATTGGTTGAACATTTAGGTCATTTTCGTCCTTCCTAGGCTTATTCTAATCCAATTAGGGTTTTAAACCAATCTTGTGCATCCAATATCTGATTTTGTGTCATTGGTTGAACATTTAGGTCATTTTCGTTATCCCTAGGCTTATTCTAATCCAATTAGGGTTTTAAACCAATCTTTTGCATCCAATATGTGATTTTGTGTTAGTTTGTGTCATTGGTTGAACATTTAGGTCATTTTCGTCATCCCTAGGCTTATTCTAATCCAATTAGGGTTTTTAACCAATCTTGTGCATCCAATATGTGATTTTGTGTCATTTTGTGTCATTGGTTGAACATTTAGGTCATTTTCGTCCTTCCCAGGCTTATTCTAATCCAATTAGGGTTTTTCACCAATCCTGTGCATCCAATATGTGATTTTGTGTCATTTTGTGTCATTGGTTGAACATTTAGGTCATTTTCGTCCTCCCTAGGGTTATTTTAATCCAATTAGGATTTTTAACAAATCTTGTGCATCCAATATGTGATTTTGTGTCATTTTGTGTCATTGGTTGAACATTTAGGTCATTTTCGTCCTCCCCAGGCTTATTCTAATCCAATTAGGGATTTTAACCAATCTTGTGCATCCAATATGTGATTTTGTGTCATTTTGTGTCATTGGTTGAACATTTAGGTCATTTTCGTCCTCCCTAGGCTTATTCTACGCCAATTAGGGTTTTTAACCAATCTTGTGCATCCAATATGTGATTTTGTGTCATTTTGTGTCATTGGTTGAACATTTAGGTCATTTTCGTCCTCCCTAGGCTTATTCTAATCCAATTAGGGTTTTTAACCAATCTTGTGCTTCCGATATGTGATTTTGTGTTAGTTTGTGTCATTGGTTGAACATTTAGGTCATTTTCGTCCTCACCAGGCTTATTCTAATCCAATTAGGGTTTTTCACCAATCCTGTGCATCCAATATGTGATTTTGTGTCATTGGTTGAACATTTAGGTCATTTTCGTCCTCCCTAGGGTTATTTTAATCCAATTAGGATTTTTAACCAATCTTGTGCATCCAATATGTGATTTTGTGTCATTGGTTGAACATTTAGGTCATTTTCGTCCTCCCTAGGCTTATTCTAATCCAATTAGGGTTTTTAACCAATCTTGTGCATCCAATATGTGATTTTGTGTCATTTTGTGTCATTGGTTGAACATTTAGGTCATTTTCGTCCTCCCTAGGCTTATTCTAATCGAATTAGGCTTTTTAACCAATCTTGTGCATCCAATACGTGATTTTGTGTCATTTTGTGTCATTTGTTGCACATTTAGGTCATTTTCGTCCTCCGTAGGCTTATTCTACTCCAATTAGGGTTTTTAACCAATCTTGTGCATCCAATATGTGATTTTCTGTCATTTTGTGTCATTGGTTGAACATTTAGGTCATTTTCGTCCTCCATAGGCTTATTCTAATCCAATTAGGGTTTATAACCAATCTTGTGCACCCAATATGTGATTTTGTGTCATTGGTTGAACATATAGATCATTTTCGTCCTCCCTAGGCTTATTCTAATCCAATTAGGGTTTTTAACCAATCTTGTGCATCCAATATGTGATTTTGTGTCATTGGTTGAATATTTAGGTCATTTTTGTCCTCCCTAGGCTTATTCTAATCCAATTAGGGTTTTTAACCAATCTTGTGCATCCAATATGTGATTTTGTGTCATTGGTTGAATATTTAGGTCATTTTTGTCCTCCCTAGGCTTATTCTAATCCAATTAGGGTTTTTAACCAATCTTGTGCATCCAATATGTGATTTTGTGTCATTTTGTGTCATTTGTTGAACATTTAGGTCATTTTCGTCCTCCGTAGGCTTATTCTAATCCAATTAGGGTTTTTAACAATTCTTGTGCATCCAATATGTGATTTTCTGTCATTTTGTGTCATTGGTTGAACATTTAGGTCATTTTCGTCCTCCCTAGGCTTATTCTAATCCAATTAGGGTTTTTAACCAATCTTGTGCATCCAATATGTGATTTTGTGTCATTTTGTGTCATTGGTTGAACATTTAGGTCATTTTCGTCCTACTATGCTTATTCTAATCCAATTAGGGTTTTTAACCAATCTTGTGCATCCAATATGTGATTTTGTGTCATTGGTTGAATATTTAGGTCATTTTTGTCCTCCCTAGGCTTATTCTAATCTAGTTAGGGTTTTTAACCAATCTTGTGCATCATATATGTGATTTTGTGTCATTTTGTGTCATTTGTTGAACATTTAGGTCATTTTCGTCCTCCGTAGGCTTATTCTAATCCAATTAGGGTTTTTAACCAATCTTGTGCATCCAATATGTGATTTTCTGTCATTTTGTGTCATTGGTTGAACATTTAGGTCATTTTCGTCCTCCCTAGGATTATTATAATCCAATTAGGGTTTTTAACCAATCTTGTGCATCCAATATGTGATTTTGTGTCATTATTTGAATATTTAGGTCATTTTTGTCCTCCCTGGGCTTATTCTAATCCAATTAGGGTTTTTAACCAATCTTGTGCATCCAATATGTGATTTTGTGTCATTTTGTGTCATTGGTTGAACATTTAGGTCATTTTCGTCCTCCCTAGGCTTATTCTAATCCAATTAGGGTTTTTAACCAATCTTGTGCATCCAATATGTGATTTTGTGTCATTTTGTGTCATTGGTTGAACATTTAGGTCATTTTCGTCCTCCCTAGGCTTATTCTAATCCAATTAGGGGTTTTAAACAATGTTGTGCATCCAATAAGTCATTTTGTGTCATTGGTTGAACATTTAGGTCATTTTCGTCCTCCCTAGGCTTATTCTAATTTAATTAGGGTTTTTATCCAATCTTGTGCATCCAATATGTGATTTTGTGTCATTGGTTGAACGTTTAGGTCATTTTCGTCCTCCCTAGGCTTATTCTAATCCAATTAGGGTTTTTAACCAATCTTGTGCATCCAATATGTGATTTTGTGTCATTTTGTGTCATTGGTTGAACATTTAGGTCATTTTCGTCCTCCCTAGGCTTATTCTAATCCAATTAGGGTTTTTAACCAATCTTGTGCATCCAATATGTGATTTTGTGTCATTTTGTGTCATTGGTTGAACATTTAGGTCATTTTCGTCCTCCCTAGGCTTATTCTAATCGAATTAGGGTTTTTAACCAATCTTGTGCATCCAATATGTGATTTTATGTCATTGGTTGAACATTTAGGTCATTTTCGTCCTCCCTTGGGTTATTCTTATCCAATTAGGGTTTTTAACAAATCTTGTGCATCCAATATGTGATTTTGTGTCATTTTGTATCATTGGGTGAACATTTAGGTCATTTTCGTCCTCCCTAAGCTTATTCTAATCCAATTAGGGTTTTTAACCAATCTTGTGCATCCAATATGTGATTTTGTGTCATTTTGTGTCATTGGTTGAACATTTAGGTCATTTTCGTCCTCCCTAGGCTTATTCTAATCCAATTAGGGTTTTTAACCAATCTTGTGCATCCAATTTGTGATTTTGTGTCATTGGTTTAACATTTAGGTCATTTTCGTCCTCCCTAGGCTTATTCTAATCCAATTAGGGTTTTTAACCAATCTTGTGCATCCAATATGTGATTTTGTGTCATTTTGTGTCATTGGTTGAACATTTAGGTCATTTTCGTCCTCCCTAGGCTTATTCTAATCCAATTAGGGTTTTTAACCAATCTTGTGCATCCAATATGTGATTTTGTGTCATTGATTGAACATTTAGGTCATTTTCGTCCTCCCTAGGCTAATTCTAATCCAATTAGGGTTTTTAACCAATCTTGTGCATCCAGTATGTGATTTTGTGTAATTTTGTGTCATTGGTTCAACATTTAGGTCATTTTCGTCCTCCCTAGGCTTATTCTAATCCAATTAGGGTTTTTAACCAATCTTGTGCATCCAATATGTGATTTTGTGTCATTTTGTGTCATTGGTTGAACATTTAGGTCATTTTCGTCCTCCCTAGGCTTATTCTAATCCAATAAGGTTTTAACCAATCTTGTGCATGCAATATGTGATTTTGTGTCATTTTGTGTCATTGGTTGAACATTTAGGTCATTTTCGTCCTCCCTAGGCTTATTCTAATCCAATTAGGGTTTTTAACCAATCTTGTGCATCCAATATGTGATTTTGTGTCATTTTGTGTCATTGGTTGAACATTTAGTTCATTTTCGTCCTCCCTAGGCTTATTCTAAACCAATTAGGGTTTTTAACCAATCTTGTGCATCCAATATGTGATTTTGTGTCATTTTGTGTCATTGTTTGAACATTTAGGTCATTTTCGTCCTCCCTAGGCTTATTCTAATCCAATTAGGGTTTTTAACCAATCTTGTGCATCCAATATGTGATTTTGTGTCATTTTGTGTCATTGTTTGAACATTTAGGTCATTTTCGTCCTCCCTAGGCTTATTCTAATCCAATTAGGGTTTTTAACCAATCTTGTGCATCCAATATGTGATTTTGTGTCATTGGTTGAACATTTAGGTCATTTTCGTCCTCCCTAGGCTTATTCTAATCCAATTAGGGTTTTTAACCAATCTTGTGCATCCAATATGTGATTTTGTGTCATTTTGTGTCATTGGCTAAACTTTTAGTTCATTTTCGTCCTCCTAGGCTTATTCTAATCCAATTAGGGTTTTTAACCAATCTTGTGCATCCAATATGTGATTTTGTGTCATTTTGTGTCATTGGTTGAACATTTAGGTCATTTTCGTCCTCCCTAGGCTTATTCTAATCCAATTAGGGTTTTTAACCAATCTTGTGCATCCAATATGTGATTTTGTGTCATTTTGTGTCATCTGTAATCCATTTAGGTCATTTTCGTCCTCCCTAGGCTTATTCTAATCCAATTAGGGTTTTTAACCAATCTTGTGCATCCAATATGTGATTTTGTGTCATTTTGTGTCATTGGTTGAACATTTAGGTCATTTTCGTCCTCCCTAGGCTTATTCTAATCCAATTAGGGTTTTTAACCAATCTTGTGAATCCAATATGTGATTTTGTGTCATTGGTTGAACATTTAGGTCATTTTCGTCCTCCTTAGGCTTATTCTAATCCAATTAGGGTTTTTAACCAATCTTGTGCATCCAATATGTGATTTTGTGTCATTTTGTGTCATTGGTTGAACATTTAGGTCATTTTCATCCTCCATAGGCTTATTCTAATCCAATTAGGGTTTTTAACCAATCTTGTTCATCCAATATGTGATTTTGTGTCATTGGTTGACTATTTAGGTCATTTTCATCCTCCCTAGGCTTATTCTAATCCAATTAGGGTTTTTAACCAATCTTGTGCATCCAATATGTGATTTTGTGTCATTTTGTGTCATTGGTTGAACATTTAGGTCATTTTCATCCTCCCTAGGCTTATTCTAATCCAATTAGGGTTTTTAACCAATCTTGTGCATCCAATATGTGATTTTGTGTCATTTTGTGTCATTGGTTGGACATTTAGGTCATTTTCGTCCTCCCTTGGCTTATTCTAATCCAATTAGGGTTTTTCACCAATCTTGTGCATCCAATATGTGATTTTTTGTCATTTTGTGTCATTGGTTGAACATTTAGGTCATTTTCGTCCTCCCTAGGCTTATTCTAATCCAATTAGGGTTTTTAACCAATCTTGTGCATCCAATATGTGATTTTGTGTCATTTTGTGTCATTGGTTCAACATTTAGGTCATTTTCGTCCTCCCTAGGGTTATTCTAATCCAATTAGGATTTTTAACCAATATTGTGCATCCAATATGTGATTTTGTGTCATTGGTTGAACATTTAGGTCATTTTCGTCCTCCCTAGGCTTATTCTAATCCAATTAGGGTTTTAAACCAATCTTGTGCATCCAATATGTGATTTTGTGTCATTTTGTGTCATTGGTTGAACATTTAGGTAATTTTCGTCCTCCCTAGGCTTATTCTAATCCAATTAGGGTTTTTAACCAATCTTGTGCATCCAATAAGTGATTTTGTGTCATTTTGTGTCATTGGTTCAACATTTTTGTCATTTTCGTCCTCCCTAGGCTTATTCTAATCCAATTAGGGTTTTTAACCAATCTTGTGCATCCAATATGTGATTTTGTGTCATTTTGTGTCATTGGTTGAACATTTAGGTCATTTTCGTCCTCCCTAGGCTTATTCTAATCCAATTAGGGTTTTTAACCAATCTTGTGCATCCAATATGTGATTTTGTGTCATTGGTTGAACATTTAGGTCATTTTCGTCCTCCCTAGCCTTATTCCAATCCAATTAGGGTTTTTAACCAATCTTGTGCATATAATAATTGATTTTGTGTCATTGGTAATCCAATTAGGTCATTTTCGTCCTCGCTAGGCTTATTCTAATCCAATTAGGGTTTTTAACCAATCTTGTGCATCCAATATGTGATTTTGTGTCATTTTGTGTCATTGGTTGAAAATTTAGGTCATTTTCGTCCTCCCTAGGCTTATTCTAATCCAATTAGGATTTTTAACCAATCTTGTGCATCCAATATGTGATTTTGTGTCATTGGTTGAACATTTAGGTCATTTTCGTCCTCCCTAAGGTTATTCTAATCCAATTAGGGTTTTTAACCAATCTTGTGCATCGAATATGTCATTTTGTGTCATTGGTTGAACATTTGGGTCATTTTCGTCTTCCATAGGCTTATTCTAATCCAATTAGGGTTTTTAACCAATCTTGTGCATCCAATATGTGATTTTGTGTCATTTTGTGTCATTGGTTGAACATTTAGGTCATTTTCGTCCTCCCTAGGCTTATTCTAATCCAATTAGGGTTTTTAACCAATCTTGTGCATCCAATATGTGATTTTTTTGTCATTTTGTGTCATTGGTTGAACATTTAGGTCATTTTCGTCCTCCCAAGGCTTATTCTAATCCAATTAGGATTTTTAACCAATCTTGTGCATCCAATATGTGATTTTGTGTCATTCGTTGAAAATTTTTGTCATTTTCGTTCTCCCAAGGCTTATTCTAATCCAATTAGGGTTTTTAACCAATCTTGTGCATCCAATATGTGATTTTGTGTCATTTTGTGTCATTGGTTGAACATTTAGGTCATTTTCGTCCTCCCTAGGCTTATTCTAATCCAATTAGGGTTTTTAACCAATCTTGTGCATCCAATATGTGATTTTGTGTCATTGGCTTAACATTTAGGTCATTTTCGTCCTCCCTAGGCTTATTCTAATCCAAT
This sequence comes from Cicer yamashitae, assembly GCA_037974755.1. Classification (NCBI taxonomy): domain Eukaryota; kingdom Viridiplantae; phylum Streptophyta; class Magnoliopsida; order Fabales; family Fabaceae; genus Cicer; species Cicer yamashitae. The sequence goes on along the minus strand of JBBPBQ010000008.1, from coordinate 4,661,155 downwards.
TAGGATTTTTAAACAATCTTGTGCATCCAATATCTGATTTTTTGTCATTTTGTGTCATTGGTTGAACATTTAGGTCATTTTCGTCCTCCCTAGGCTTATTCTAATCCAATTAGGATTTTTAACCAATCTTGTGCATCCAATATGTGATTTTGTGTCATTCGTTGAAAATTTTTGTCATTTTCGTTCTCCCAAGGCTTATTCTAATCCAATTAGGGTTTTTAACCAATCTTGTGCATCCAATATGTGATTTTGTGTCATTTTGTGTCATTGGTTGAACATTTAGGTCATTTTCGTCCTCCCTAGGCTTATTCTAATCCAATTAGGGTTTTTAACCAATCTTGTGCATCCAATATGTGATTTTGTGTCATTGGTTGAACATTTAGTTCATTTTCGTCCTCCCTAGGCTTATTCTATTCCATTTAGGGTTTTTAACCAATCTTCTGCATCCAATATGTGATTTTGTGTCATTTTGTGTCATTGGTTCAACATTTAGGTCATTTTCGTCCTCCCTAGGGTTATTTTAATCCAATTAGGATTTTTAACCAATCTTGTGCATCCAATATGTGATTTTGTGTCATTTTGTGTCATTGGTTGAACATTTAGGTCATTTTCGTCCTCCCTAGGCTTATTCTAATCCAATTAGGGTTTTTAACCAATCTTGTGCATCCAATATGTGATTTTGTGTCATTTTGTGTCATTGGTTGAACATTTAGGTCATTTTCGTCCTCCGTAGGGTTATTTTAATCCAATTAGGATTTTTAACCAATCTTGTGCATCCAATATGTGATTTTGTGTCATTGGTTGAACATTTAGGTCATTTTCGTCCTCCCTAGGGTTATTTTAATCCAATTAGGATTTTTAACCAATCTTGTGCATCCAATATGTGATTTTGTGTCATTTTGTGTGAATTGGTTGAACATTTAGGTCATTTTCGTCCTCCCTAGGCTTATTCTACGCCGATTAGGGTTTTTAACCAATCTTGTGCATCCAATATGTGATTTTGTGTCATTTTGTGTCATTGGTTGAACATTTAGGTCAATTTCGTCCTTCCTAGGGTTATTCTAATACAATTAGGGTTTTAAACCAATCTTGTGCATCCAATATCTGATTTTGTGTCATTGGTTGAACATTTAGGTCATTTTCGTTCTCCCCAAGCTTATTCTAATCCAATTAGGGTTTTTCACCAATCCTGTGCATCCAATATGTGATTTTGTGTCATTTTGTGTCATTGGTTGAACATTTAGGTCATTTTCGTCCTCCCTAGGGTTATTTTAATCCAATTAGGATTTTTAACCAATCTTGTGCATCCAATATGTGATTTTGTGTCATTTTGTGTGAATTGGTTGAACATTTAGGTCATTTTCGTCCTCCCTAGGCTTATTCTACGCCGATTAGGGTTTTTAACCAATCTTGTGCATCCAATATGTGATTTTGTGTCATTTTGTGTCATTGGTTGAACATTTAGGTCAATTTCGTCCTTCCTAGGGTTATTCTAATACAATTAGGGTTTTAAACCAATCTTGTGCATCCAATATCTGATTTTGTGTCATTGGTTGAACATTTAGGTCATTTTCGTTCTCCCCAGGCTTATTCTAATCCAATTAGGGTTTTTCACCAATCCTGTGCATCCAATATGTGATTTTGTGTCATTTTGTGTCATTGGTTGAACATTTAGGTCATTTTCGTCCTCCCTAGGGTTATTTTAATCCAATTAGGATTTTTAACCAATCTTGTGCATCCAATATGTGATTTTGTGTCATTTTGTGTCATTGGTTGAACATTTAGGTCATTTTCGTTCTCCCTAGGCTTATTCTAATCCAATTAGGGTTTTTAACCAATCTTGTGCATCCAATATGTGATTTTGTGTCATTGGTTGAACATTTAGTTCATTTTCGTCCTCCCTAGGCTTATTCTAATCCATTTAGGGTTTTTAACCAATCTTGTGCATCCAATATGTGATTTTGTGTCATTTTATGTCATTGGTTGAACATTTAGGTCATTTTCGTCCTCCCTAGGCTTATACTAATCCAATTAAGGTTTTTAACCAATCTTGTGCATCCAATATGTGATTTTGTGTCATTTTGTGTCATTGGTTGAACATTTAGGTCATTTTAATCCTCCCTAGGCTTATTCTAATCCAATTAGGGTTTTTAACCAATCTTGTGCATCCAATATGTGATTTTGTGTCATTGGTTGAACATTTAGTTCATTTTCGTCCTCCCTAGGCTTATTCTAATCCATTTAGGGTTTTTAACCAATCTTGTGCATCCAATATGTGATTTTGTGTCATTTTATGTCATTGGTTGAACATTTAGGTCATTTTCGTCCTCCCTAGGCTTATTCTAATCCAATTAGGGTTTTTAACCAATCTTGTGCATCCAATATGTGATTTTGTGTCATTTTGTGTCATTGGTTGAACATTTAGGTTATTTTTGTCCTCCCTAGGCTTATTCAAATCCAATTAGGGTTTTTAACCAATCTTGTGCATCCAATATGTGATTTTGTGTCATTGGTTGAACATTTCGGTCATTTTCGTCCTCCCTAAGCTTATTCTAATCCAGTTAGGGTTTTTAACCAATCTTGTGCATCCAATATGTGATTTTGTGTCATTTTGTGTCAATGGTTGAACATTTACGTCATTTTCGTCCTCCCTAGGCTTATTCTAATCCAATTAGGGTTTTTAACCAATCTTGTGCATCCAATATGTTATTTTGTGTCATTTTGTGTCATTCGTTGAACATATAGGTCATTTTCGTCCTCCCTAGGCTTATTCTAATCCAATTAGGGTTTTTAACCAATCTTGTGCATCCAATATGTGATTTTGTGTCATTTTGTGTCATTGGTTGAACATTTAGGTCATTTTCGTCCTCCCTAGGCTTATTCTAATCCAATTAGGGTTTTTAACCAATCTTGTGCATCCAATATGTGATTTTGTGTCATTTTGTGTCATTGGTTGAACATTTAGGTCATTTTCGTCCTCCCTAGGCTTAATCTAATTCAATTAGGGTTTTTAACCAATCTTGAGCATCCAATATGTGATTTTATGTAATTGGTTGAACATTTAGGTCATTTTCGTCCTCCCTTGGGTTATTCTTATCCAATTAGGGTTTTTAACAAATCTTGTGCATCCAATATGTGATTTTGTGTCATTTTGTATCATTGATTGAACATTTAGGTCATTTTCGTCCTCCCTAGGCTTATTCTAATCCAATTAGGGTTTTTAACCAATCTTGTGCATCCAATATGTGATTTTGTGTCATTTTGTGTCATTGGTTGAACATTTAGGTCATTTTCGTCCTCCCTAGGCTTATTCTAATCCAATTAGGGTTTTTAACCAATCTTGTGCATTCAATATGTGATTTTGTGATTGGTTGAACATTTAGGTCATTTTCGTCCTCCCTAGGCTTATTCTAATCCAATTACGGTTTTAACCACTCTTGTGCATCCAATATGTGATTTTGTGTCATTGGTTGAACATTTAGGTCATTTTCGTCCTCCCTAGGCTTATTCTGATCCAATTAGGGTTTTTAACCAATCTTGTGCATCCAATATGTGATTTTGTGTCATTTTGTGTCATTGGTTGAACATTTAGGTCATTTTCGTCCTCCCTAGGCTTATTCTAATCCAATTAGGGTTTTTAACCAATCTTGTGCATCCAATATGTGATTTTGTGTCATTTTGTGTCATTGGTTGAACATTTAGGTCATTTTCGTCCTCCCTAGGCATATTCTGATCCAATTAGGGTTTTTAACCAATCTTGTGCATCCAATATGTGATTTTGTGTCATTTTGTGTCATTGGTTGAACATTTAGGTCATTTTCGTCCTCCCTAGGCTTATTCTAATCCAATTACGGTTTTTAACAAATCTTGTGCATCCAATATGTGATTTTGTGTAATTGGTTGAACATTTAGGTCATTTTCGTCGTCCCTAGCCTTATTCTAATCCAATTAGGGTTTATAACCAATCTTGTGCATCCAATATGTGATTTTGTGTCATTGGTTGAACATTTAGGTCATTTTCGTCCTCCCTAGGGTTATTCTAATCCAATTAGTGTTTTTAACCAATCTTGTGCATCCAATATTTGATTTTGTGTCATTAATTGAACATTTAGGTCATTTTCGTCCTCCCTAAGTTTATTCTAATCCAATTAGGGTTTTTAACCAATCTTGTGCATCCAATATGTGATTTTGTGTCATTTTGTGTCATTGGTTGAACATTTAGGTCATTTTCGTCCTCCCTAGGCTTATTCTAATCCAATTAGGGTTTTTAACCAATCTTGTGCATCCAATATGTGATTTTGTGTCATTGGTTGAACATTTAGGTCATTTTAGTCGTCCCTAGGCTTATTATAATCCAATTAGGGTTTTTAGCCAATCTTGTGCATCCAATATGTGATTTTGTGTCATTGGTTGAACATTTAGGTCATTTTCGTCCTCCCTAGGCTTATTCTAATCCAATTAGGGTTTTAACCAATCTTGTGCATCCAATATGTGATTTTGTGTCATTTTATGTCATTGGTTGAACATTTAGGTCATTTTCGTCCTCCCTAGGCTTATTCTAATCCAATTAGGGTTTTTAACCAATCTTGTGCATCCAATATGTGATTTTGTGTCATTGGTTAAACATTTAGGTCATTTTCGTCCCCCTTAGGCTTATTCTAATCCAATTAGGGTTTTTAACCAATCTTGTGCATCCAATATGTGATTTTGTGTCATTGGTTGAACATTTAGGTCATTTTCTTCCTCCCTAGGCTTATTCTAATCCAATTAGGGTTTTTATCCAATCTTGTGCATCCAATATGTGATTTTGTGTCATTGGTTGAACATTTAGGTCATTTTCGTCCTCCCTAGGATTATTCTAATCCAATTAGGGTTTTTAACCAATCTTGTGCATCCAATATGTGATTTTGTGTCATTTTGTGTCATTGGTTGAACATTTAGGTCATTTTCGTCCTCCCTAGGCTTATTCTAATCCAATTAGGGTTTTTAACCAATCTTGTGCATCCAATATGTGATTTTGTGTCATTTTGTGTCATTGGTTGAACATTTAGGTCATTTTCGTCCTCCCTAGGCTTATTCTAATCATATTAGGGTTTTTAACCAATCTTGTGCATCCAATATGTGATTTTGAGTCATTTTTTGTCATCGGTTGAACATTTAGGTCATTTTCGTCCTCCCTAGGCTAATTCTAATCCAATTAGGGTTTTTAACCAATCTTGTGCATCCAATATGTGATTTTGTGTCATTTTGTGTCATTGGTTGAACATTTAGGTCATTTTCGTCCTCCCTAGGCATATTCTAATCCAATTAGGGTTTGTAACCAATCTTGTGCATCTAATATGTGATTTTGTGTCATTGGTTGAACATTTAGGTCTTCTTCGTCCTCCCTAGGCTTATTCTAATCCAATTAGGGTTTTTAACCAATCTTGTGCATCCAATATGTGATTTTGTGTCATTTTGTGTCATTGGTTGAACATTTAGGTCATTTTCGTCCTCCCTAGGCTTATTCTAATCCAATTAGGGTTTTTAACCAATCTTGTGCATCCAATATGTGATTTTGTGTCATTTTGTGTCATTGGTTGAACATTTAGGTCATTTTCGTCCTCCCCAGGCTTATTCTAATCCAATTAGGGTTTTTCACGAATCCTGTGCATCCAATATGTGATTTTGTGTCATTTTGTGTCATTGGTTGAACATTTAGGTCATTTTCGTCCTCCCTAGGGTTATTTTAATCTAATTAGGATTTTTAACCAATCTTGTGCATCCAATATGTGATTTTGTGTCATTTTGTGTCATTGGTTGAACATTTAGGTCATTTTCGTCCTCCCTAGGCTTATTCTAATCCAATTAGGGTTTTTAACCAATCTTGTGCATCCAATATGTGATTTTGTGTCATTTTGTGTCATTGGTTGAACATTTAGGTCATTTTTATCATTGCTAGGCTTATTCTAATCCAATTAGGGTTTTTAACCAATATTGGGCATCCAATATTTGATTTTGTGTCATTGGTTGCACATTTAGGTCATTTTCGTCCTCCCTAGGCTTATTCTAATCCAATTAGGGTTTTTAACCAATCTTGTGCATCCAATATGTGATTTTGTGTCATTTTGTGTCATTGGTTGAACATTTAGATCATTTTCGTCCTCCCTAAGCTTATTCTAATCCAATTAGGGTTTTTAACCAATATTGTGCATCCAATATGTGATTTTGTGTCATTTTGTGTCATTGGTTGAACATTTAGGTCATTTTCGTCCTCCCTAGGCTTATTCTAATCCAATTAGGGTTTTTAACCAATCTTGTGCATCCAATATGTGATTTTGTGTCATTGGTTAAACATTTAGGTCATTTTCGTCCCCCTTAGGCTTATTCTAATCCAATTAGGGTTTTTAACCAATCTTGTGCATCCAATATGTGATTTTGTGTCATTGGTTGAACATTTAGGTCATTTTCTTCCTCCCTAGGCTTATTCTAATCCAATTAGGGTTTTTATCCAATCTTGTACATCCAATATGTGATTTTGTGTCATTGGTTGAACATTTAGGTCATTTTCGTCCTCCCTAGGCTTATTCTAATCCAATTAGGGTTTTTAACCAATCTTGTGCATCCAATATGTGATTTTGTGTCATTTTGTGTCATTGGTTGAACATTTAGGTCATTTTCGTCCTCCCTAGGCTTATTCTAATCCAATTAGGGTTTTTAACCAATCTTGTGCATCCAATAAATGATTTTGTGTCATTGGTTGAACATTTAGGTCATTTTCGTCCTCCCTAGGCTTATTCTAATCCAATTAGGGTTTTTAACCAATCTTGTGCATCCAATATGTGATTTTGTGTCATTGGTTGAACATTTAGGTCATTCTCGTCCTCCCTAGGCTTATTCTAATCCAATTAGGGTTTTAACCAATCTTATGCATCCAATATGTGATTTTGTGTCATTTTGTGTCATTGGTTGAACATTTAGGTCATTTTCGTCCTCCCTAGGCTTATTCTTTTCCAATAAGGGTTTTTAACCAATCTTGTGCATCCAATATGTGATTTTGTGTCATTTTGTGTCATTGGTTGAACATTTAGGTCATTTTCGTCCTCCCTAGGCTTATTCTAATCCAATTAGGGTTTTTAACCAATCTTGTGCATCCAATATGTGATTTTGTGTCATTTTGTGTCATTGGTTGAACATTTAGGTCATTTTCGTCCTCCCTAGGCTTATTCTAATCCAATTAGTATTTTTAACCAATCTTGTGCATCCAATATGTGATTTTGTGTCATTGGTTGAACATTTTGGTCATTTTCGTCCTCCCAAGGCTTATTCTAATCCAATTTGGGTTTTTAACCAATCATGTGCATAATCTGTGATTTTGTGTCATTTTGTGTCATTGGTTGAACATTTAGCTCATTTTCGTCCGCCCTAGGCTTATTCTAATCCAATTAGGGTTTTTAACCAATCTTGTGCATCCAATATGTGATTTTGTGTCATTTTGTGTCATTGGTTGAACATTTAGGTCATTTTCGTCCTCCCTAGGCTTATTCTAATCCAATTAGGATTTTTAACCAATCTTGTGCATCCAATATGTGATTTTTTGCCATTTTGTGTCATTGGTTGAACATTTAGGTCATTTTCGTCCTCCCTAGGCTTATTCTAATCCAATTAGGGTTTTTAACCAATCTTGTGCATCCAATATGTGATTTTGTGTCATTTTGTGTCATTGGTTGAACATTTAGGTCATTTTCGTCCTCCCTAGGCTTATTCTAATCCAATTAGGGTTTTTAACCAATCTTGTGCATCCAATATGTGATTGTGTCATTGGTTGAACATTTAGGTCATTTTCGTCCTCCCTAGGCTTATTCTAATCCAATTAGGGTTTTCAACCAATCTTTGCATAGAATATGTGATTTTGTGTCTTTTTGGGTCATTGGTTGAACATTTAGGTCATTTTCGTCCTCCCTAGGCTGATTCTAATCCAATTAGGGTTTTTAACCAATCTTGTGCATTCAATATGTGATTTTGTGTCATTTTGTGTTATTGGTTGAACATTTAGGTCATTTTCGTCCTCCCTAGGCTTATTCTAATCCAATTAGGGTTTTTAACCAATCTTGTGCATCCAATATGTGATTTTGTGTGATTTTGTGTCATTGGTTGAACATTTAGGTCATTTTCGTCCTCCCTTGGCTTATTCTAAACCAATTAGGGTTTTTAACCAATCTTGTGCATCCAATATGTGATTGTGTCATTGGTTGAACATTTAGGTCATTTTTTTCCTCCCTAGGCTTATTCTAATCCAATTAGCGTTTTTAACCAATCTTGTGCATCCAATATGTGATTGTGTCATTGGTTGAACATTTAGGTCATTTTCGTCCTCCCTAGGCTTATTCTAATCCAATTAGGGTTTTTAACAAATCTTGTGCATCCAATATGTGATTTTGTGTCATTTTGTGTTATTGGTTGAACATTTATGTCATTTTCGTCCTCCCTAGGCGTATTCTAATCCAATTAGGGTTTTTAACCAATCTTGTGCATCCAATATGTGATTTTGTGTCATTTTGTGTCATTGGTTGAACATTTAGGTCATTTTCGTCCTCCCTAGGCTTATTCTAATCCAATTAGGGTTTTTAACCAATCTTGTGCATCCAATATGTGATTTTGTGTCATTGGTTGAACATTTAGTTCATTTTCGTCCTCCCTAGGCTTATTCTAATCCATTTAGGGTTTTTAACCAATCTTGTGCATCCAATATGTGATTTTGTGTCATTTTATGTCATTGGTTGAACATTTAGGTCATTGTCGTCCTCCCTAGGCTTATTCTAATCCAATTAAGGTTTTTAACCAATCTTGGGCATCCAATATGTGATTTTGTGTCATTTTGTGTCATTGGTTGAACATTTAGGTCATTTTCATCCTCCCTAGTCTTATTCTAATCCAATTAGGGTTTTTAACCAATCTTGTGCATCCAATATGTGATTTTGTGTCATTGGTTGAACATTTTTGTCATTTTCGTCCTCCCTAGGCTTATTCTAATCCAATTAGGGTTTTTAACCAATCTTCTGCATCCAATATGTGATTTTATGTCATTGGTTGAACATTTAGGTCATTTTCGTCCTCCCTAGGCTTATTCGAATCCAATTATGTGATTTTGTGTCATTTTGTGTCATTGGTTGAACATTTAGGTCATTTTCGTCCTCCCTAGGCTTATTTTAATCCAATTAGGGTTTTTAACCAATCTTGTGCATCCAATATGTGATTTTGTGTCATTTTGTGTCATTGGTTGAACATTTAGGTCATTTTCGTCCTCCCTAGGTTTATTCTAATCTAATAAGGGTTTTTAACCAATCTTGTGCATCCAATATATGATTTTGTGTTATTGGTTGAACATTTAGGTCATTTTCGTCCTCCCTCGGCTTATTCTAATCCAATTAGGGTTTTTAAACAATCTTGTGCATCCAATATGTGATTTTGTGTCATTGGTTGAACATTTAGGTCATTTTCGTCCTCCCTAGGATTATTCTAATCCAATTAGGGTTTTTAACCAATCTTGTGCATCCAATATGTGATTTTGTGTCATTTTGTGTCATTGGTTGAACATTTAGGTCATTTTCGTCCTCCCTAGGCTTATTTTAATCCAATTAGGGTTTTTAACCAATCTTGTGCATCCAATATGTGATTTTGTGTCATTTTGTGTCATTGGTTGAACATTTAGGTCATTTTCGTCCTCCCTAGACTTATTCTAATCCAATTAGGGTTTTTAACCAATCTTGTGCACCCAATATGTGAGTTTGTGTCATTTTGTGTCATTGGTTGAACATTTAGGTCATTTTCGTCCTCCCTAGGCTTATTCTAATCCAATTAGGGTTTTTAACCAATCTTGTGCATCCAATATGTCATTTTGTGTCATTGGTTGAACATTGAGGTGATTTTCGTCCTCCCCAGGCTTATTCTAATCCAATTAGGGTTTTTAACCAATCTTGTGCATCCAATATGTGATTTTGTGTCATTTTGTGTCATTGGTTGAACATTTAGGTCATTTTCGTCCTCCCTAGGCTTATTCTAATCCAATTAGGGTTTTTAACCAATCTTGTGCATCCAATATGTGATTTTGTGTCATTTTGTGTCATTGGTTGAACATTTGGGTCATTTTCGTCCTCCCTCGGCTTATTCTAATCCAATTAGGGTTTTTAACCAATCTTGTGCATCCAATATGTGATTTTGTGTCATTTTGTGTCATTGGTTGAACATTTAGGTCATTTTCGTCCTCCCTAGGCTTATTCTAATCCAATTAGGGTTTTTAACCAATCTTGTGCATCCAATATGTGATTTTGTGTCATTTTGTGTCATTGGTTGAACATTTAGGTCATTTTCGTCCTCCCTAGGCTTATTCTAATCCAATTAGGGGTTTTAAACAATGTTGTGCATCCAATAAGTCATTTTGTGTCATTGGTTGAACATTTAGGTCATTTTCGTCCTCCCTAGGCTTATTCTAATTTAATTAGGGTTTTTATCCAATCTTGTGCATCCAATATGTGATTTTGTGTCATTGGTTGAACATTTAGGTCATTTTCGTCCTCCCTAGGCTTATTCTAATCCAATTAGGGTTTTTAACCAATCTTGTGCATCCAATATGTGATTTTGTGTCATTTTGTGTCATTGGTTGAACATTTAGGTCATTATCGTCCTCCTTAGGCTTATTCTAATCGAGTTAGGGTTTTTAACCAATCTTGTGCATCCAATATGTGATTTTGTGTCATTTTGTGTCATTGGTTGAACATTTAGGTCATTTTCGTCCTCCCTAGGCTTATTCTAATCCAATTAAAGTTGTTAACCAATCTTGTGCATCCAATATGTGATTTTGTGTCATTTTGTGTCATTGGTTGAACATTTAGGTCATTTTCGTCCTCCCTAGGCTTATTCTAATCCAATTAGGGTTTTTAACCAATCTTGTGCATCCAATATGTGATTTTGTGTCATTTTGTGTCATTGGTTGAACATTTAGGTCATTTTCGTCCTCGCTAAGCTTATTCTAATCCAATTAGGGTTTTTAACCAATCTTGTGCATCCAATATGTGATTTTGTGTCATTTTGTGTCATTGGTTGAACATTTAGGTCATTTTCGTCCTCCCTAGGCTTATTCTAATCCAATAATGGTTTTTAACCAATCTTGTGCATCCAATATGTAATTTTGTGTCATTTTGTGTCATTGGTTGAACATTTAGGTCATTTTCGTCCTCCCTAGGCTTATTCTAATCCAATAAGGGTTTTTAACCAATCTTGTGCATCCAATATGTGATTTTGTGTCATTGGTTGAACATTTAGGTCATTTTCGTCCTCCCTAGGCGTATTCTAATCCAATTAGGGTTTTTAACCAATCTTGTGCATCCAATATGTGATTTTGTGTCATTTTGTGTCATTGGTTGAACATTTAGGTCATTTTCGTCCTCCCTAGGCTTATTCTAATCCAATTAGGGTTTTTAACCAATCTAGTGCATCCAATATGTGATTTTGTGTCATTTTGTGTCATTGGTTGAACATTTAGGTCACTTTCGTCCTCCCTAGGCTTATTCTAATCCAATTAGGGTTTTTAACCAATCTTGTGCATCCAATATGTGATTTTGTGTCATTTTGTGTCATTGGTTGAACATTTAGGTCATTTTCGTCCTCCCTTGGCTTATTCTAATCCAATTAGAGTTTTTAACCAATCTGGTGCATCCAATATGTGATTTTGTGTCATTTTGTGTCATTGGTTGAACATTTAGGTCATTTTCGTCCTCCCTAGGCTTATTCTAATCCAATTAGGGTTTTTAACCAATCTTGTGCATCCAATATGTGATTTTGTGTCATTTTGTGTCATTGGTTGAACATTTAGGTCATTTTCGTCCTCCCTAGGCTTATTCTAATCCAATTAGGGTTTTTAACCAATCTTGTGCATCCAATATGTAATTTTGGGTCATTTTGTGTCATTGGTTGAACATTTAGGTCATTTTCGTCCTCCCTTGGCTTATTCCAATCCAATTAGGGTTTTTAACCTATCTTGTGCATCCAATATGTGATTTTGTGTCATTGGTTGAACATTTAGGTCATTTTCGTCCTCCCTAGGCTTATTCTAATCCAATTAGGGTTTTTAACCAATCTTGTGCATCCAATATGTGATTTTGTGTCATTGGTTTAACATTTAGGTCATTTTCGTCCTCCCTAGAGCTATTCTAATCCAATTAGTGTTTTTAACCAATCTTGTGCAGCCAATATGTGATTTTGTGTCATTGGTTGATCATTTAGGTCATTTTCGTCCTCCCTAGGCTTATTCTAATCCAATTAGGGTTTTTAACCAATCTTGTGCATCCAATATGTGATTTTGTGTCATTTTGTGTCATTGGTTGAACATTTAGGTCATTTTCGTCCTCCCTAGGCTTATTCTAATCCAATTAGAGTTTTTAACCAATCTTGTGCATCCAATACGTGATTTTGTGTCATTTGTTGAACATTTAGGTCATTTTCGTCATCGCTATGCTTATTCTAATCCAATTAGGGTTTTTAACCAATCTTGTGCATCCAATATGTGATTTTGTGTCATTTTGTGTCATTGGTTGAACATTTAGGTCATTTTCGTCCTCCCTAGGCTTATTCTAATCCAATTAGGGTTTTTAACCAATCTTGTGCATCCAATATGTGATTTTGTGTCATTTTGTGTCATTGGTTGAACATTTAGGTCATTTTATTCCTCCTTAGGCCTATTCTAATCCAATTAGGGTTTTTAACCAATCTTGTGCATCCAATATGTGATTTTGTGTCATTTTGTGTCATTGGTTGAACATTTAGGTCATTTTCGTCCTCCCTAGGCTTATTCTAATCCAATTAGGGTTTTTAACCAATCTTGTGCATCCAATATGTGATTTTGTGTCATTGGTTGAACATTTAGGTCATTTTCGTCCTCCTAGGCTTATTCTAATCCAATTAGGGTTTTTAACCAATCTTGTGCATCCAATATGTGATTTTGTGTCATTTTGTGTCATTGGTTGAACATTTAGGTCATTTTCGTCCTCCCTAGGCATATTCTAATCCAATTAGGGTTTTTAGCCAATCTTGTGCATCCAATATGTGATTTTGTGTCATTTGTTTAACATTTAGGTCATTTTCGTCCTCCCTAGGCTTATTCTAATCCAATTAGGGTTTTTAACCAATCTTGTGCATCCAATATGTGATTTTGTGTCATTTTGTGTCATTGGTTGAACATTTAGGTCATTTTCGTCCTCCCTAGGCTTATTCTAATCCAATTAGGGTTATTAACCAATCTTGTGCATCCAATATGTGATTTTGTGTCATTTTGTGTCATTGGTTGAACATTTAGGTGATTTTCGTACTCCCTAGGCTTATTCTAATCCAATTAGGGTTTTTAACCAATCTTGTGCATCCAATATGTGATTTTGTGTCATTTTGTGTCATTGGTTGAACATTTAGGTCATTTTCCTCCTCTCTAGGCTTATTCTAATCCAATTAGGGTTTTTAACCAATCTTGTGCATCCAATATGTGATTTTGTGTCATTTTGTGTCATTGGTTGAACATTTAGGTCATTTTCGTCCTCCCTAGGCTTATTCTAATCCAATTAGGGTTTTTAACCAATCTTGTGCATCCAATATGTGATTTTGTGTCATTGGTTGAACATTTAGGCCATTTTCGTCCTCCTTGGGCTTATTCTAATCCAATTAGGGTTTTTAACCAATCTTGTGCATCCAATATGTGATTTTGTGTCATTGGTTGAACATTTAGGTCATTTTCCCCTAGGCTTATTCTAATCCAATTAGGGTTTTAAACCAATCTTGTGCATCCAATATGTGATTTTGTGTCATTTTGTGTCATTGGTTGCACATTAAGGTCATTTTCGTCCTCCCTAGGCTTATTCTAATCCAATTAGGGTTTTTAACCAATCTTGAGCATCCAATATGTGATTTTGTGTCATTTTGTGTCATTGGTTGAACATTTAGGTCATTTTCGTCCTCCCTAGGCTTATTCTAATCAAATTAGGGTTTTTAAGCAATCTTGTGCATCCAATATGTTATTTTGTGTCATTGGTTGAACATTTTGTTCATTTTCGCCCACCCTAGGCTTATTCTAATCCAATTAGGGTTTTCAACAAATCTTGTGCATCCAATATGTGATTTTGTGTCATTGGTTGAAAATTTAGGTCATTTTCGTCCTCCCTACGCTTATTCTAATCCAATTAGGGTTTTTAACCAATCTTGTGCATCCAATATGTGATTTTGTGTCATTTTGTGTCATTGGTTGAACATTTAGGTCATTTTCGTCCTCCCTAGGCTTATTCTAATCCAATTAGGGTTTTTAACCAATCTTGTGCATCCAATATGTGATTTTGTGTCATTTTGTGTCATTGGTTGAACATTTAGGTCATTTTCGTCCTCCCTAGGCTTATTCTAACCCAGTTAGGGTTTTTAACCAATCTTGTGCATCCAATATGTGATTTTGTATAATTGGTTGAACATTTAGGTCATTTTCGTCCTCCCTAGGCTTATTCTAATCCAATAAGGGTTTTTAACCAATCTTGTGCATCCAATATGTGACTTTGTGTCATTGGTTGAACATTTAGGTCATATTCGTTCTCCCTAGGCTTATTCTAATCCCATTAGGGTTTTTAACCAATCTTGTGCATCCAATATGTGATTTTGTATCATTTTGTGTCATTGGTTGAACATTTAGGTCATTTTCGTCCTACCTAGGCTTATTCTAATCCAATTAGGGGTTTTAACCAATCTTGTGCATCCAATATGTGATTTTGTGTCATTGGTCGAACATTTAGGTCATTTTCGTCTTCCCTAGGCTTATTCTAATCCAATTAGGGTTTTTAACCAATCTTGTAAATCCAATATGTGATTTTGTGTCATTTTGTGTCATTGGTTGAACATTTAGGTCATTTTCGTCCTCCCTAGGCTTATTCTAACCCAATTAGGGTTTTTAACCAATCTTGTGCATCCAATATGTGATTTTGTGTCATTTTGTGTCATTGGTTGAACATTTAGGTCATTTTCGTCCTCCCTAGGCTTATTCTAATCCAATTAGGGTTTTTAACCAATCTTGTGCATCCAACCTGTGATTTTGTGTCATTTTGTGTCATTGGTTGAACATTTAGGTCATTTTCGTCCTCCCTAGACTTATTCTAATCCAATTAGGGTTTTTAACCAATCTTGGGTATCCAATATGTGATTTTGTGTCATTTTGTGTCATTGGTTAAACATTTAGGTCATTTTCGTCCTCCCTAGGCTTATTCTAATCCAATTAGGGTTTTTAACCAATCTTGTGCATCCAATATGTGATTTTTTGTCATTTTGTGTCATTGGTTGAACATTTAGGTCATTTTCGTCCTCCCTAGGCTTATTCTAATCCAATTAGGGTTTTTAACCAATCTTGTGCATCCAACCTGTGATTTTGTGTCATTTTGTGTCATTGGTTGAACATTTAGGTCATTTTCGTCCTCCCTAGGCTTATTCTAATCCAATTAGGGTTTTTAACCAATCTTGTGCATCCAATATGTGATTTTGTGTCATTTTGTGTCATTGGTTGAACATTTAGGTCATTTTCGTCCTCCCTAGGCTTATTCTAATCCAATTAGGGTTTTTAACCAATCTTGTGCATCCAATATTTGATTTTGTGTCATTTTGTGTTATTGGTTGACCATTTAGGTCATTTTCGTCCTCCCTAGGCTTATTCTAATCCAATTAGGGTTTTTAACCAATCTTGTGCATCCAATATGTGATTTTGTGTAATTTTGTGTCATTGGTTGAACATTTAGGTCATTTCCGTCGTCCTTAGGCTTATTCTAATCCAATTAGGGTTTTTAACCAATCTTGTGCATCCAATATGTGATTTTGTGTCATTGGTTGAACATTTAGGTCATTTTCGTCCTCCCTAGGCTTATTCTAATCCAATTAGGGTTTTTAACCAATCTTGTGCATCCAATATGTGATTTTGTGTCATTGCTTGAACATTTAGTTCATTTTCGTTCTCCCTAGGCTTATTCTAATCCAATTAGGGTTTTTAACCAATCTTGTGCATCCAATATGTGATTTTGTGTCATTTTGTGTCATTGGTTGAACATTTAGGTCATTTTCGTCCTCCCTAGGCTTATTCTAATCCAATTAGGGTTTTTAACCAATCTTGTGCATCCAATATGTGATTTTGTGTCATTTTGTGTCATTGGTTGAACATTTAGGTCATTTTCGTCCTCCCTAGGCTTATTCTAATCCAATTAGCGTTTTTAACCAATCTTGTGTATCCAATATGTGATTTTGTGTCACTAGTTGAACATTGAGGTCATTTTCATCCTCCCTAGGCTTATTCTAATCCAATTAGGGTTTTTAACCAATCTTGTGCATCCAATATGTGATTTTGTGTCATTTTGTTTCATTGGTTGAACATTTAGGTCATTTTCGTCCTCCCTAGGCTTATTCTAATCCAATTAGGGTTTTTAACCAATCTTGTGCATCCAATATGTGATTTTGTGTCATTTTGTGTCATTGGTTGAACATTTAGGTCATTTTTGTCCTCCCTAGGATTATTCTAATCCAATTAGGGTTTTTAACCAATCTTGTGCATCCAATATGTGATTTTGTGTCATTTTGTGTCATTGGTTGAACATTTAGGTCATTTTCGTCCTCCCTAGGCTTATTCTAATCCAATTAGGGTTTTTAACCAATGTTGTCCATCCAATATGTGATTTTATGTCATTGGTTGAACATTTAGTTCATTTTCGTCCTCCCTAGGCTTATTCTAATCCAATTAGGGTTTTTAACCAATCTTGTGCATCCAATATGTGATTTTGTGTCATTTTGTGTCATTGGTTGAACATTTAGGTCATTTTCGTCCTCCCTAGGCATATTCCAATCCAATTAGGGTTTTTAACCAATCCTGTGCATCCAATATGTGTTTTTGTGTCATTTTGTGTCATTGGTTGAACATTTAGGTCATTTTCGTTCTCCATAGGCTTATTCTAATCCAATTAGGGTTTTTAACCAATCTTGTGCATCCAATATGTGATTTTGTGTCATTTTGTGTCATTGGTTGAACATTTAGGTCATTTTCGTCCTCCCTAGGCTTATTCTAATCCAATTAGGGTTTTTAACCAATCTTGTGCATCCAATATGTGATTTTGTGTCATTTTGTGTCATTGGTTGAACATTTAGGTCATTTTCGTCCTCCCCAGGCTTATTCTAATCCAATTAGGGTTTTTCACGAATCCTGTGCATCCAATATGTGATTTTGTGTCATTTTGTGTCATTGGTTGAACATTTAGGTCATTTTCGTCCTCCCTAGGGTTATTTTAATCTAATTAGGATTTTTAACCAATCTTGTGCATCCAATATGTGATTTTGTGTCATTTTGTGTCATTGGTTGAACATTTAGGTCATTTTCGTCCTCCCTAGGCTTATTCTAATCCAATTAGGGTTTTTAACCAATCTTGTGCATCCAATATGTGATTTTGTGTCATTTTGTGTCATTGGTTGAACATTTAGGTCATTTTCATCCTCCCTAGGCTTATTCTAATCCAATTAGGGTTTTTAACCAATCTTGTGCATCCAGTATCTGATTTTGTGTCATTGGTTGAACATTTAGGTCATTTTCGTTCCCCCTAGGCTTATTCTAATCCAATTAGGGTTTTAAACCAATCTTGTGCTTCCGATATGTGATTTTGTGTTAGTTTGTGTCATTGGTTGAACATTTAGGTCATTTTCGTCCTCACCAGGCTTATTCTAATCCAATTAGGGTTTTTCACCAATCCTGTGCATCCAATATGTGATTTTGTGTCATTGGTTGAACATTTAGGTCATTTTCGTCCTCCCTAGGGTTATTTTAATCCAATTATGATTTGTAACCAATCTTGTGCATCCAATATGTGATTTTGTGTCATTGGTTGAACATTTAGGTCATTTTTGTCCTCCCTAGGCTTATTCTACGCCAATTAGGGTTTTTAACCAATCTTGTGCATCCAATATGTGATTTTGTGTCATTTTGTGTCATTGGTTGAACATTTAGGTCATTTTCGTCCTCCCTAGGCTTATTCTAATCCAATTAGGGTTTTTAACCAATCTTGTGCATCCAATATGTGATTTTGTGTCATTTTGTGTCATTGGTTGAACATTTAGGTCATTTTCGTCCTCCCTAGGCTTTTTCTAATCCAATTAGGGTTTTTAACCAATCTTGTGCATCCAATATGTGATTTTGTGTCATTGGTTGAACATTTAGGTCATTTTTGTCCTCCCTAGGCTTATTCTAATCCAATTAGGGTTTTTAACCAATCTTGTGCATCCAATATGTGATTTTGTGTCATTTTGTGTCATTGGTTGAACATTTAGGTCATTTTCGTCCTCCCTAGGCTTATTCTAATCCAATTACGAGTTTTAACCAATCTTGTGCATCCAATATGTGATTTTGTGTCATTGGTTGAATATTTAGGTCATTTTTGTCCTCCCTAGGCTTATTCTAATCCAATTAGGGTTTTTAACCAATCTTGTGCATCCAATATGTGATTTTGTGTCATTTTGTGTCATTGGTTGAACATTTAGGTCATTTTCGTCCTCCCTAAGCTTATTCTAATCCAATTACGGTTTTTAACAAATCTTGTGCATCCAATATGTGATTTTGTGTAATTGGTTGAACATTTAGGTCATTTTCGTCGACCCTAAGCTTATCCTAATCCAATTAGGGTTTTTAACCAATCTTGTGCATCCAATATGGGATTTTGTGTCATTAGTTGAACATTTAGGTCATTTTCGTCCTCCCTAGGGTTATTCTAATCCAATTAGTGTTTTTAACCAATCTTGTGCATCCAATACTTGATTTTGTGTCATTAGTTGAACATTTAGGTCATTTTCGTCCTCCCTAAGTTTATTCTAATCCAAATAGGGTTTTTAACCAATCTTGTGCATCCAATATGTGATTTTGTGTCATTTTGTGTCATTGGTTGAACATTTAGGTCATTTTCGTCCTCCCTAGGCTTATTCTAATCCAATTAGGGTTTTTAACCAATCTTGTGCATCCAATATGTGATTTTGTGTCATTTTGTGTCATTGGTTGAACATTTAGGTCATTTTCGTCCTCCCTAGGCTTATTCTAATCCAATTAGGGTTTTTAACCAATCTTGTGCATCCTATATGTGATTTTGTATCATTGGTTGAACATTTAGGTCATTTTTGTCCTCCATAGGCTTATTCTAATCCAATTAGGGTTTTTAACCAATCTTGTGCATCCAATATGTGATTTTGTGTCATTGGTTGAACATTTAGGTCATTTTCGTCCTCCCTAGGCTTATTCTAATCCAATTAGGGTTTTGAACCAATCTTGTGCATCCAATATGTGATTTTGTGTCATTGGTTGAACATTTAGGTCATTTTTGTCCTCCCTAGGCTTATTCTAATCCAATTAGGGTTTTTAACCAATCTTGTGCATCCAATATGTGATTTTGTGTCATTTTGTGTTATTGGTTGAACATTTAGGTCATTTTCGTCCTCCCTAGGCTTATTCTAATCCAATTACGGTTTTTAACCAATCTTGTGCATCCAATATGTGATTTTGTGTCATTTTGTGTCATTGGTTGAACATTCAGGTCATTTTTGTCGTCCCTAGGCTTATTCTAATCCAATTAGGGTTTTTAACCAATCTTGTGCATCCAATATGTGATTTTGTGTCATTTTGTGTCATTGGTTGAACATTTAGGTCATTTTCGTCCTCCCTAGGCTTATTCTAATCCAATTAGGGTTTTTAACCAATCTTGTGCATCCAATATGTGATTTTGTGTCATTTTGTGTCATTGGTTGAACATTTGGGTCATTTTCGTCCTCCCTCGGCTTATTCTAATCCAATTAGGGTTTTTAACCAATCTTGTGCATCCAATATGTGATTTTGTGTCATTTTGTGTCATTGGTTGAACATTTAGGTCATTTTCGTCCTCCCTAGGCTTATTCTAATCCAATTAGGGTTTTTAACCAATCTTGTGCATCCAATATGTGATTTTGTGTCATTTTGTGTCATTGGTTGAACATTTAGGTCATTTTCGTCCTCCCCAGGCTTATTCTAATCCAATTAGGGTTTTTCACGAATCCTGTGCATCCAATATGTGATTTTGTGTCATTTTGTGTCATTGGTTGAACATTTAGGTCATTTTCGTCCTCCCTAGGGTTATTTTAATCTAATTAGGATTTTTAACCAATCTTGTGCATCCAATATGTGATTTTGTGTCATTTTGTGTCATTGGTTGAACATTTAGGTCATTTTCGTCCTCCCTAGGCTTATTCTAATCCAATTAGGGTTTTTAACCAATCTTGTGCATCCAATATGTGATTTTGTGTCATTTTGTGTCATTGGTTGAACATTTAGGTCATTTTCGTCTTCCCTTGGCTTATTCTAATCCAGTTAGGGTTTTTAACCAATCTTGTGCACCCAATATGTTATTTTGTGTCATTGGTTGAACATTTAGGTCATTTTCGTCCTCCCTAGGCTTATTCTAATCCAATTAGGGTTTTTAACCAATCTTGTGCATCCAATATGTGATTTTGTGTCATTTTGTGTCATTGGTTGAACATTTAGGTCATATTCGTCCTCCCTAGGCTTATTGTAATCCAATTAGGGTTTTTAACCAATCTTGTGCACCCAATACGTCATTTTGTGTCATTGGTTGAACATTTAGGTCATTTTCGTCCCCCCTAGGCTTATTCTAATCCAATTAGGGTTTTTAACCAATCTTGTGCATCCAATATGCGATTTTGTGTCATTTTGTGTCATTGGTTGAACATTTTGGTCATTTTCGTCCTCCCTAGGCTTATTCTAATCCAATTAGGGTTTTTAACCAATCTTGTGCATCCAATATGTGATTTTGTGTCTTTTTGTGTCATTGGTTGAACATTTAGGTCATTTTCGTCTTCCCTAGGCTTATTCTAATCCAGTTAGGGTTTTTAACCAATCTTGTGCACCCAATATCTCATTTTGTGTCATTGGTTGAACATTTAGGTCATTTTCGTCCTCCCTAGGCTTATTCTAATCCAATTAGGGTTTTTAACCAATCTTGTGCATCCAATATGTGATTTTGTGTCATTTTGTGTCATTGGTTGAACATTTAGGTCATATTCGTCCTCCCTAGGCTTATTCTAATCCGATTAGGGTTTTTAACCAATCTTGTGCTTCCAATATGTGATTTTGTGTCATTGGTTGAACATTTAGGTCATTTTTGTCCTCCCTAGGCTTATTCTAATCCAATTAGGGTTTTTAAGCAATCTTGTGCATCCAATATGTGATTTTGTGTCATTGGTTGAACATTTAGGGCATTTTCGTCCTCCCAAAGCTTATTCTAATCCAATTAGGGTTTTTAACCAATCTTGTGCATCCAATATGTGATTTTGTGTCATTGGTTGAACATTTAGGTCATTTTCGTCCTCCCTAGGCTTATTCTAATCCAATTAGGGTTTTTAACCAATCTTGTGCATCCAATATGTGATTTTTTGTCATTGGTTGAATATTTAGGTCATTTTTGTTCTCCCTAGGCTTATTCTATTCCAATTAGGGTTTTTATCCAATCTTGTGCATCCAATATGTGATTTTGTGTCATTTTGTGTCATTTGTTGAACATTTAGGTCATTTTCGTCCTCCGTAGGCTTATTCTAATCCAATTAGGGTTTTTAACCAATCTTGTGCATCCAATATGTGATTTTGTGTCATTGGTTGAATATTTAGGCCATCTTTGTCCTCCCTAGGCTTATTCTAATCCAATTAGGGTTTTTAACCAATCTTGTGCATCCAATATGTGATTTTGTGTCATTTTGTGTCATTGGTTGAACATTTAGGTCATTTTCGTCCTCCCTAGGCTTATTCTAATCCAATTAGGGTTTTTAACCAATCTTGTGCATCCAATATGTGATTTTGTGTCATTGGTTGAACATTTAGGTCATTCTCGTCCTCCCTAGGCTTATTCTAATCCAATTAGGGTTTTAACCAATCTTATGCATCCAATATGTGATTTTGTGTCATTTTGTGTCATTGGTTGAACATTTAGGTCATTTTCGTCCTCCCTAGGCTTATTCTTTTCCAATAAGGGTTTTTAACCAATCTTGTGCATCCAATATGTGATTTTGTGTCATTTTGTGTCATTGGTTGAACATTTAGGTCATTTTCGTCCTCCCTAGGCTTATTCTAATCCAATTAGGGTTTTTAACCAATCTTGTGCATCCAATATGTGATTTTGTGTCATTTTGTGTCATTGGTTGAACATTTAGGTCATTTTCGTCCTCCCTAGGCTTATTCTAATCCAATTAGGGTTTTTAACCAATCTTGTGCATATGATAAGTGATTTTATGTCATTGGTAATCCAATTAGGTCATTTTCGTCCTCCCTAGGCTTATTACAATCCAATTAGGGTTTTTAACCAATCTTGTGCATCCAATATGTTATTTTGTGTCATTTTGTGTCATTGGTTGAACATTTAGGTCATTTTCGTCCTCCCTAGGCTTATTCTAATCCAATTAGGGTTTTTAACCAATCTTGTGCATGCAATATGTGATTTTGTGTCATTGGTTGAACATTTAGGTCATTTTCGTCCTCCCTAGGCTTATTCCAATCCAATTAGGGTTTTTAACCAATCTTGTGCAACCAATACGTGATTTTCTGTCATTTTGTGTCATTGGTTGAACATTTAGGTCATTTTCGTCCTCCCTAGGCTTATTCTAATCCAATTAGGGTTTTTAACCAATCTTGTGCATCCAATATGTGATTTTGTGTCATTGGTTGAACATTTAGGTCATTTTCGTCCTCCCTAGGCTTATTCAAATCCAATTAGGGTTTTTAACCAATCTTGTGCATCCAATATGTCATTTTGTGTCATTTTGTGTCATTGGTTGTACATTAAGGTCATTTTCGTCCTCCCTAGGCTTATTCTAATCCAATTAGGAATTTTAACCAATCTTGTGCATCCAATATGTGATTTTGTGTCATTGGTTGAACATTTAGGTCATTTTCGTCCTCCCTAGACTTATTCTAATCCAATTAGGGTTTTTAACCAATCTTGTGCATCCAATGTGGGATTTTGTGTCATTTTGTGTCATTGGATGAACATTGAGGTCATTTTCGTCCTCCCTAGGGTTATTCTAATCCAATTAGGGTTTTTAACCAATCTTGTGCATCCAATATGTGATTTTGTGTCATTTTGTGTCATTGGTTGAACATTTAGGTCATTTTCGTCCTCCCTAGGCTTATTCTAATCCAATTAGGGTTTTTAACCAATCTTGTGCATCCAATATGTGATTTTGTGTCATTTTGTGTCATTGGTTGAACATTTAGGTCATTTTCGTCCTCCATAGGCTTATTCTAATCCATTTAGGGTTTTTAACCAATCTTGTGCATCCAATATGTGATTTTGTGTCATTGGTTGCACATTTAGGTCATTTTCGTCCTCCCTAGGCTTATTCTAATCCAATTAGGGTTTTTAATCAATCTTGTGCATCCAATATGTGATTTTGTGTCATTTTGTGTCATTGGTTGAACATTTAGGTCATTTTCGTCCTCCCTAGGCTTATTCTAATCCAATTAGGGTTTTTAACCAATCTTGTGCATCCAATATGTGATTTTGTGTCATTTTGTGTCATTTGTTGAACATTTAGGTCATTTTCGTCCTCCGTAGGCTTATTCTAATCCTATTAGGGTTTTTAACCAATCTTGTGCAACCAATATGTGATTTTCTGTCATTTTGTGTCATTGGTTGAACATTCAGGTCATTTTCGTCCTCCCTAGGATTATTATAATCCAATTAGGGTTTTTAACCAATCTTGTGCATCCAATATGTGATTTTGTGTCATTGGTTGAACATTTAGGTCATTTTCGTCCTCCCTAGGCTTATTCTAATCCAATTAGGGTTTTTAACCAATCTTGTGCATCCAATATGTGATTTTGTGTCATTTTGTATCATTAGTTGAACATTGAGGTCATTTTCGTCCTCCCTAGGCTTATTCTAATCCAATTAGGGTTTTTAACCAATCTTGTGCATCCAATATGTGATTTTGTGTCATTTTGTGTCATTGGTTGAACATTTAGGTTATTTTCGTCCTCCCTAGGCTTATTCTAATCCAATTAGGGTTTTTAACCAATCTTGTGCATCCAATATGTGATTTTGTGTCATTGGTTGAACATTAAGGTCATTTTCGTCATCCCTAGGCTTATTCTAATCCAATTAGGGTTTTTCACCAATCCTGTGCATCCAATATGTGATTTTGTGTCATTTTGTGTCATTGGTTGAACATTTAGGTCATTTTCGTCCTCCCTAGGCTTATTCTAATCCAATTAGGGTGTTTAACCAATCTTGTGCATCCAATATGTTATTTTGTGTCATTTTGTGTCATTGGTTGAACATTTAGGTCAATTTCGTCCTTCCTAGGCTTATTCTAATACAATTAGGGTTTTAAACCAATCTTGTGCATCCAATATGTGATTTTGTGTCATTGGTTGAACATTTAGGTCATTTTCGTCCTTCCTAGGCTTATTCTAATCCAATTAAGATTTTTAACCAATCTTGTGCATCCAATATGTGATTTTGTGTCATTTTGTGTCATTGGTTGAACATTTAGGTCATTTTCATCCTCCCTAGGCTTATTCTAATCCAATTAGGGTTTTTAACTAATCTTGTGCATCCAATATCTGATTTTGTGTCATTGGTTGAACATTTAGGTCATTTTCGTTCTCCCTAGGCTTATTCTAATCCAATTAGGGTTTTAAACCAATCTTGTGCTGCCGATATGTGATTTTGTGTTAGTTTGTGTCATTGGTTGAACATTTAGGTCATTTTCGTCATCCCTAGGCTTATTCTAATCCAATTAGGGTTTTTAACCAATCTTGTGCATCCAATATGTGATTTTGTGTCATTTTGTGTCATTGGTTGAACATTTAGGTCATTTTCGTCCTTCCCAGGCTTATTCTAATCCAATTAGGGTTTTTCACCAATCCTGTGCATCCAATATGTGATTTTGTGTCATTTTGTGTCATTGGTTGAACATTTAGGTCATTTTCGTCCTCCCTAGGGTTATTTTAATCCAATTAGGATTTTTAACCAATCTTATGCATCCAATATGTGATTTTGTGTCATTTTGTGTGAATTGGTTGAACATTTAGGTCATTTTCGTCCTCCCTAGGCTTATTCTACGCCGATTAGGGTTTTTAACCAATCTTGTGCATCCAATATGTGATTTTGTGTCATTTTGTGTCATTGGTTGAACATTTAGGTTATTTTCGTCCTCCCTAGGCTTATTCTAATCCAATTAGGGTTTTTAACCAATCTTGTGCATCCAATATGTGATTTTGTGTCATTGGTTGAACATTAAGGTCATTTTCGTCATCCCTAGGCTTATTCTGATCCATTTAGGGTTTTTAACCAATCTTGTGCATCCAATATGTGATTTTGTGTCATTGGTTGAACATTTAGGTCATTTTTGTCCTCCCTAGGCTTATTCTAATCCAATTAGGGTGTTTAACCAATCTTGTGCATCCAATATGTTATTTTGTGTCATTTTGTGTCATTGGTTGAACATTTAGGTCAATTTCGTCCTTCCTAGGCTTATTCTAATACAATTAGGGTTTTAAACCAATCTTGTGCATCCAATATGTGATTTTGTGTCATTGGTTGAACATTTAGGTCATTTTCGTCCTTCCTAGGCTTATTCTAATCCAATTAAGATTTTTAACCAATCTTGTGCATCCAATATGTGATTTTGTGTCATTTTGTGTCATTGGTTGAACATTTAGGTCATTTTCATCCTCCCTAGGCTTATTCTAATCCAATTAGGGTTTTTAACTAATCTTGTGCATCCAATATCTGATTTTGTGTCATTGGTTGAACATTTAGGTCATTTTCGTTCTCCCTAGGCTTATTCTAATCCAATTAGGGTTTTAAACCAATCTTGTGCTGCCGATATGTGATTTTGTGTTAGTTTGTGTCATTGGTTGAACATTTAGGTCATTTTCGTCATCCCTAGGCTTATTCTAATCCAATTAGGGTTTTTAACCAATCTTGTGCATCCAATATGTGATTTTGTGTCATTTTGTGTCATTGGTTGAACATTTAGGTCATTTTCGTCCTTCCCAGGCTTATTCTAATCCAATTAGGGTTTTTCACCAATCCTGTGCATCCAATATGTGATTTTGTGTCATTTTGTGTCATTGGTTGAACATTTAGGTCATTTTCGTCCTCCCTAGGCTTATTCTAATCCAATTAGGGTTTTTAACCAATCTTGTGCATCCAATATGTGATTTTGTGTCATTTTGTGTCATTGGTTGAACATTTAGGTTATTTTCGTCCTCCCTAGGCTTATTCTAATCCAATTAGGGTTTTTAACCAATCTTGTGCATCCAATATGTGATTTTGTGTCATTGGTGGAACATTAAGGTCATTTTCGTCATCCCTAGGCTTATTCTGATCCATTTAGGGTTTTTAACCAATCTTGTGCATCCAATATGTGATTTTGTGTCATTGGTTGAACATTTAGGTCATTTTTGTCCTCCCTAGGCTTATTCTAATCCAATTAGGGTGTTTAACCAATCTTGTGCATCCAATATGTGATTTTGTGTCATTTTGTGTCATTGGTTGAACATTTAGGTCATTTTCGTCCTCCCTAGGCTTATTCTAATCCAATTAGGGTTTTTAACCAATCTTGTGCATCCAATATGTGATTTTGTGTCATTTTGTGTCATTGGTTGAACATTTAGGTGATTTTCATACTCCCTAGGCTTATTCTAATCCAATTAGGTTTTTTAACCAATCTTGTGCCTCCAATATGTGATTTTGTGTCATTGGTTGAACATTTAGGTCATTTTCGTCCTCCCTAGACTTATTCTAATCCAATTAGGGTTTTTAACCAATCTTGTGCATCCAATATATGATTTTGTGTCATTGGTTGAACATTTAGGTCATTTTCGTCGTCCCTAGGCTTATTCTAATCCAATTAGGGTTTTTAACCAATCTTGTGCATCCAATATGTGATTTTGTGTCATTGGTTGAACATTTAGGTCATTTTCGTCCTACCTAGGCTTATTCCAATCCAATTAGGGGTTTTAACCAATCTTGTGCATCCAATATGTGATTTTGTGTCATTGGTTGAACATTTAGGTCATTTTCGTCCTCCCTAGGCTTATTCTAATCCAATTAGGGTTTTTAACCAATCTTGTGCATCCAATATGTGATTTTGTGTCATTTTGTGTCATTGGTTGAACATTTAGGTCATTTTCGTCCTCCCTAGGCTTATTCTAATCCAATTAGGGTTTTTAACCAATCTTTTGCATCTAATATGTGATTTTGTGTGATTTTGTGTCATTGGTTGAACATTTAGGTCATTTTCGTCCTCCCTAGGCTTATTCTAATCCAATTAGGGTTTTTAACCAATCTTTTGCATCTAATATGCGATTTTGTGTCATTTTGTGTCATTGGTTGAACATTTATGTCATTTTCGTCCTCCCTAGTCTTATTCTAATCCAATTAGGGTTTTTAACCAATCTTGTGCATCCAATATGTGATTTTGTGTCATTGGTTGAACATTTAGGTCATTTTCGTCCTCCCTAGGCTTATTCTAATCCAATTAGGGTTTTTAACCAATCTTGTGCATCCAATATGTGATTTTGTGTCATTTTGTGTCATTGGTTGAACATTTAGGTCATTTTCGTCCTCCCTAGGCTTATTTTAATCCAATTAGGGTTTTTAACCAATCTTGTGCATCCAATATGTGATTTTGTATCATTTTGTGTCATTGGTTGAACATTTAGGTCATTTTCGTCCTCCCTAGGCTTATTCTAATCCAATTAGGGTTTTTAACCAATCTTGTGCATCCAATATGTGATTTTGTGTAATTTTGTGTCATTGGTTGAACATTTAGGTCATTTTCGTCCTCCCTAGGCTTATTTTAATCCAATTAGGGTTTTTAACCAATCTTGTGCATCCAATATGTGATTTTGTGTCATTTTGTGTCATTGGTTGAACATTTAGGTCATTTTCGTCCTCCCTGGGCTTATTTTAATCCAATTAGGGTTTTTAACCAATCTTGTGCATCCAATATGTGATTTTTTGTCATTGGTTGAACATTTAGGTCTTTTTCGTCCTCTCTAGGCTTATTTTAATCCAATTAAGGTTTTTAACCAATCTTGTGCATCCAATATGTGATTTTGTGTCATTGGTTGAACATTTAGGTCATTTTCGTCCTCCCTAGGCTTATTCTAATCCAATTAGGGTTTTTAACCAATCTTGTGCATCCAATATGTGATTTTCTGTCATTTTGTGTCATTGGTTTAACATTTAGGTCATTTTCGTCCCCCCTAGGCTTATTCTAATCCAATTAGGGTTTTTAACCAATCTTGTGCATCCAATATGTGATTTTGTGTCATTTTGTGTCATTGGTTGAACATTTAGGTCATTTTCGTCCTCCCTAGGCTTATTCTAATCCAATTAGGGTTTTTAACCAATCTTGTGCGTCCAATATGTGATTTTGCGTCATTTTGTATCATTGGTTGAACATTTAGGTCATTTTCGTCCTCCCTAGGCTTATTCTAATCCAATTAGGGTTTTTAACCAATCTTGTGCATCCAATATGTGATTTTGTGTCATTTTGTGTCATTGGTTGAACATTTAGGTCATTTTCGTCCTCCCTAGGCTTATTCCAATCCAATTAGAGTTTTTAACCAATCTTGTGCATCCAATATGTGATTTTGTGTCACTGGTTGAACATTTAGGTCATTTTCGTCCTCCATAGGCTTATTCTAATCCAATTAGGGTTTTTAACCAATCTTGTGCATCCAATATGTGATTTTGTGTCATTTTGTGTAATTGGTTCAACATTTAGTTCATTTTCGTCCTCCCTAGGCTTATTCTAATCCAATTAGGGTCTTTAACCAATCTTGTGCATCCAATATGTGATTTCGTGTCATTTTGTGTCATTGGTTGAACATTTAGGTCATTTTCGTCCTCCCTAGGCTTATTCTAATCCAATTAGGGTTTTTAACCAATCTTGTGCATCCAATATGTGATTTTGTGTCATTTTGTGTCATTGGTTGAACATTTAGGTCATTTTCAATTAGGGGTTTTAACCAATCTTGTGCATCCAATATGTGATTTTGTGTCATTGGTTGACCATTTAGGTTATTTTCGTCCTCCCTAGACTTATTCTAATCCAATTAGGGTTTTTAACCAATCTTGTGCATCCAATATGTGATTTTGTGTCATTGGTTGAACATTTAGATCATTTTCGTCCTCCCAAGGCTTATTCTAATCCAATTAGGGTTTTTAGCCAATCTTGTGCATCCAATATGTGATTTAGTGTCATTTTGTGTCATTGGTTGAACATTTAGGTCATTTTCGTCCTCCCTAGGCTTATTCTAATCCAATTAGGGTTTTTAACCAATCTTGTGCATCCAATATGTGATTTTGTGTCATTTTGTGTCATTGGTTGAACATTTAGGTCATTTTCGTCCTCCCTAGGCTTATTCTAATCCAATTACGGTTTTTAACAAATCTTGTGCATTCAATATGTCATTTTGTGTCATTGGTTGAACATTTAGGTCATTTTCGTCCTCCCTAGGCTTATTCTAATCCAATTAGGGTT
Source organism: Cicer yamashitae (assembly GCA_037974755.1). NCBI lineage: Eukaryota > Viridiplantae > Streptophyta > Magnoliopsida > Fabales > Fabaceae > Cicer > Cicer yamashitae. The sequence goes on along the minus strand of JBBPBQ010000008.1, from coordinate 4,631,551 downwards.
TTTAACCAATCTTGTGCATCCAATATGTGATTTTGTGTCATTTTGTGTCATTGGTTGAACATTTAGGTCATTTTCGTCCTCCCTAGGCTTATTCTAATCCAATTAGGGTTTTTAACCAATCTTGTGCATCCAATATGTGATTTTGTGTCATTTTGTGTCATTGGTTGAACATTTAGGTCATTTTCGTCCTCCCTTGGCTTATTCTACGCCAATTAGGGTTTTTAACCAATCTTGTGCATCCAATATGTGATTTTGTGTCATTTTGTGTCATTGGTTGAACATTTAGGTCATTTTCGTCCTCCCTAGGCTTATTCTAATCCAATTAGGGTTTTTAACCAATCTTGTGCATCCAATATGTGATTTTGTGTCATTTTGTGTCATTGGTTGAACATTTAGGTTATTTTCGTCCTCCCTAGGCTTATTCTAATCCAATTAGGGTTTTTAACCAATCTTGTGCATCCAATATGTGATTTTGTGTCATTGGTTGAACATTAAGGTCATTTTCGTCATCCCTAGGCTTATTCTGATCCATTTAGGGTTTTTAACCAATCTTGTGCATCCAATATGTGATTTTGTGTCATTGGTTGAACATTTAGGTCATTTTTGTCCTCCCTAGGCTTATTCTAATCCAATTAGGGTGTTTAACCAATCTTGTGCATCCAATATGTTATTTTGTGTCATTTTGTGTCATTGGTTGAACATTTAGGTCAATTTCGTCCTTCCTAGGCTTATTCTAATACAATTAGGGTTTTAAACCAATCTTGTGCATCCAATATGTGATTTTGTGTCATTGGTTGAACATTTAGGTCATTTTCGTCCTTCCTAGGCTTATTCTAATCCAATTAAGATTTTTAACCAATCTTGTGCATCCAATATGTGATTTTGTGTCATTTTGTGTCATTGGTTGAACATTTAGGTCATTTTCATCCTCCCTAGGCTTATTCTAATCCAATTAGGGTTTTTAACTAATCTTGTGCATCCAATAT
>JBBPBQ010000008.1:4609386-4621810 GCA_037974755.1 Cicer yamashitae | reverse complement strand
TTGGATTCGAATAAGCCTAGGGAGGACGAAAATGACCTAAATGTTCAACCAATGACACAAAATGACACAAAATATCATATTGGATGCACAAGATTGGTTAAAAACCCTAATTGGATTAGAATAAGCCCTGGGACGACGGAAATGACCTAAATGTTCAACCAATGACACAAAATTACACAAAATAACATATTGGATGCACAAGATTGGTTAAAAACCCTAATTGGATTAGAATAAGCCTAGGGAGGACGAAAATGACCTAAATGTTCAACCAATGACACAAAATGACACAAAATCACATATTGGATGCACAAGATTGGTTAAAAACCCTAATTGGATTAGAATAAGCCTAGGGAGGATGAAAATGACCTCAATGTTCAACTAGTGACACAAAATCACATATTGGATACACAAGATTGGTTAAAAACGCTAATTGGATTAGAATAAGCCTAGGGAGGACGAAAACGACCTAAATGTTCAACCAATGACACAAAATGACACAAAATCACATATTGGATGCACAAGATTGGTTAAAAACCCTAATTGGATTAGAATAAGCCTAGGGAGGACGAAAATGACCTAAATGTTCAACCAATGACACAAAATGACACAAAATCACATATTGGATGCACAAGATTGGTTAAAAACCCTAGTTGGATTATAATAAGCCTAGGGAGGACGAAAATGACCTAAATGTTCAACCAATGACACAAAATCACATATTGGATGCACAAGATTGGTTAAAAACCCTAATTGGATTAGAATAAGCCTAGGGAGGACGAAAATGACCTAAATGTTCAACCAATGACACAAAATGACACAAAATCACATATTGGATGCACAAGATTGGTTAAAAACCCTAATTGTTTTAGAATAAGCCTAGGGAGGACGAAATGACCTAAATGTTCAACCAATGACACAAAATGACACAAAATCACATATTGGATGCACAAGATTGGTTAAAAACCCTAATTGGATTAGAATAAGCCTAGGGAGGACGAAAATGACCTAAATGTTCAACCAAGGACACAAAATTACATATTGGATGCACAAGATTGGTTAAAAACCCTAATTGGATTAGAATAAGCCTAGGGATGACGAAAATGACCTAAATGTTCAACCAACGACACAAAATGACACAAAATCACATATTGGATGCACAAGATTGGTTAAAAACCCTAATTGGATTAGAATAAGCCTAGGGAGGACGAAAATGACCTAAATGTTCAACCAATGACACAAAATGACACAAAACCACATATTGGATGCACAAGATTGGTTAAAAACCCTTATTGGGTTAGAATAAGCCTAAGGAGGACGAAAATGACCTAAATGTTCAACCAATGACACAAAATGACACAAAATCACATATTTGATGCAAAAGATTGGTTAAAAACCCTAAATGGATTAGAATAAGCCTAGGGAGGACGAAAATGACCTAAATGTTCAACCAATGACACAAAATGACAAAAAATCACATATTGGATGCACAAGATTGGTTAAAAACCCTATTGGATTAGAATAAGCCTAGGGATGACGAAAATGACCTAAATGTTCAACCAACGACACAAAATGACACAAAATCACATATTGGATGCACAAGATTGGTTAAAAACCCTAATTGGATTAGAATAAGCCTAGGGAGGACGAAAATGACCTAAATGTTCAACCAATGACAAAAAATGACACAAAATAACATATTGGATGCACAAAATTGGTTAAAAACCTAATTGGATTAGAATAAGCTTAGGGAGGACGAAAATGACCTAAATGTTCAACCAATGACACAAAATGATACAAAATCACGTATTGGATGCACAAGATTGGTTAAAAACCCTAATTGGATTAGAATAAGCCTAGGGAGGACGAAAATGACCTAAATGTTCAACCAATGACACAAAAGGACACAAAATCACATATTGGATGCACAAGATTGGTTAAAAACCCTAATTGGGTTAGAATAAGCCTAGGGAGGACGAAAATGACCTAAATGTTCAACCAATGACACAAAATGACACAAAATCACATATTGGATGCACAAGATTGGTTAAAAACCTTAATTGGATTAGAATAAGCCTAGGGAGGACGAAAAAGACCTAAATGTTCAACTGATGACACAAAATGTCACAAAATCACATATTGGATGCACAAGATTGGTTAAAAACCCTAATTGGATTAGAATAAGCCTAGGGAGGACGAAAATGACCTAAATGTTCAACCAATGACACAAAATGACACAAAATCACATATTGGATGCACAAGATTGGTTAAAAACCCTAGTTGGATTATAATAAGCCTAGGGAGGACGAAAATGACCTAAATGTTCAACCAATGACACAAAATCACATATTGGATGCACAAGATTGGTTAAAAACCCTAATTGGATTAGAATAAGCCTAGGGAGGACGAAAATGACCTAAATGTTCAACCAATGACACAAAATGACACAAAATCACATATTGGATGCACAAGATTGGTGAAAAACCCTAATTGGATTAGAATAAGCCTAAGGAGGATGAAAATTACCTAAATGTTCATACAATGATAAAAAGTGACACAAAATCACATATTGGATGCACAAGATTGGTTAAAAACCCTAATTGGATTAGAATAAGCCTAGGGAGGACGAAAATGACCTAAATGTTCAACCAATGACACAAAATGACACAAAATCACATATTGGATGCACAAAATTGGTTAAAACCCTAATTGGATTAGAATAAGCCTAGGGAGGACGAAAATGACCTAAATGTTCAACCAATGACACAAAATCACATATTGGATGCACAAGATTGGTTAAAAACCCTAATTGGATTAGAATAAGCCTAGGAGGACGAAAATGACCTAAAAGTTCAACCAATGACACAAAATGACACAAAATCACATATTGGATGCACAAGATTGGTTAAAACCTAATTGGATTAGAATAAGCCTAGGGAGGACGAAAATGACCTAAATGTTCAACCAATGACAGAAAATGACACAAAATGACACAAAATCACATATTGGATGCACAAGATTGGTTAAAAACCCTAATTGGATTAGAATATACCTAGGGAGGATGAAAAGGACCTCAATGTTCAACCAATGACACAAAATCCCATATTGGACGCACAAGAGTGGTTAAAAACCCTAATTGGATTAGAATAAGCCTAGGGAGGACGAAAATGATCTAAATGTTTAACCAATGACAGAAAATGACAGAAAATGACACAAAATCACATATTGGATGCACAAGATTGGTTAAAAACCCTAATTGGATTAGAATAAGCCTAGGGAGGACGAAAATGACCTAAATGTTCAACCAAGGACACAAAATTACATATTGGATGCACAAGATTGGTTAAAAACCCTAATTGGATTAGAATAAGCCTAGGGATGACGAAAATGACCTAAATGTTCAACCAACGACACAAAATGACACAAAATCACATATTGGATGCACAAGATTGGTTAAAAACCCTAATTGGATTAGAATAAGCCTAGGGAGGACGAAAATGACCTAAATGTTCAACCAATGACAAAAAATGACACAAAACCACATATTGGATGCACAAGATTGGTTAAAAACCCTTATTGGGTTAGAATAAGCCTAAGGAGGACGAAAATGACCTAAATGTTCAACCAATGACACAAAATGACACAAAATCACATATTTGATGCAAAAGATTGGTTAAAAACCCTAAATGGATTAGAATAAGCCTAGGGAGGACGAAAATTACCTAAATGTTCAACCAATGACACAAAATGACAAAAAATCACATATTGGATGCACAAGATTGGTTAAAAACCCTATTGGATTAGAATAAGCCTAGGGATGACGAAAATGACCTAAATGTTCAACCAACGACACAAAATGACACAAAATCACATATTGGATGCACAAGATTGGTTAAAAACCCTAATTGGATTAGAATAAGCCTAGGGAGGACGAAAATGACCTAAATGTTCAACCAATGACATAAAATGACACAAAATCACATATTGGATACACAACATTGGTTAAAAACCTAATTGGATTAGAATAAGCCAGGGAGGACGAAAATGACCTAAATGTTCAACCAATGACACAAAATCACATATTGGATGCACAAGATTGGTTAAAAACCCTAATTTGATTAGAATAAGCCTAAGGAGGACGAAAATGACCTAAATGTTCAACCAATGACACAAAATCACATATAGGATGCACAAGATTGGTTAAAAACCCTAATTGGATTAAAATAAGACTAGGGAGGACGAAAATGACCTAAATGTTCAACCAATGACACAAAATCCCATATTGGATGCACAAGATTGGTTAAAAACCCTAATTGGATTAGAATAAGCCTAGGGAGGACGAAAATGACCTCAATGTTCAACCTATGACACAAAATCACATATTGGATGCACAAGATTGGTTAAAAACCCTAATTGGATTAGAATAACACTAGGGAGGACGAAAATGACCTAAATGTTCAACCAATGACACAAAATGACACAAAATCACATATTGGATGCACAAGATTGGTTAAAAACCCTACTTGGATTAGAATAAGCCTAGGGAGGATGAAAATGACCTCAATGTTCAACTAGTGACACAAAATCACATATTGGATACACAAGATTGGTTAAAAACCTAATTGGATTAGAATAAGCCAGGGAGGACGAAAATGACCTAAATGTTCAACCAATGACACAAAATGACACAAAATCACATATTGGATGCACAAGATTGGTTAAAAACCCTAATTTGATTAGAATAAGCCTAAGGAGGACGAAAATGACCTAAATGGTCAACCAATGACACAAAATCACATATAGGATGCACAAGATTGGTTAAAAACCCTAATTGGATTAGAATAAGACTAGGGAGGACGAAAATGACCTAAGTGTTCAACCAATGACACAAAATCCCATATTGGATGCACAAGATTGGTTAAAACCCTAATTGGATTAGAATAAGCCTATGGAGGACGAAAATGACCTCAATGTTCAACCTATGACACAAAATCACATATTGGATGCACAAGATTGGTTAAAAACCCCAATTGGATTAGAATAACCCTAGGGAGGACGAAAATGACGTAAATGTTCAACCAATGACATAAAATGACACAAAATCACATATTGGATACACAACATTGGTTAAAAACCTAATTGGATTAGAATAAGCCAGGGAGGACAAAAATGACCTAAATGTTCAACCAATGACACAAAATGACACAAAATCACATATTGGATGCACAAGATTGGTTAAAAACCCTAATTGGATTAGAATAACCCTAGGGAGGACGAAAATGACCTAAATGTTCAACCAATGACACAAAATGACACAAAATCACATATTGGATGCACAAGATTGGTTAAAAACCCTAATTGGATTAGAATAAGCCTAGGGAGGATGAAAATGACCTCAATGTTCAACTAGTGACACAAAATCACATAATTGATACACAAGATTGGTTAAAAACCTAATTGGATTAGAATAAGCCAGGGAGGACGAAAATGACCTAAATGTTCAACCAATGACACAAAATGACACAAAATCACATATTGGATGCACAAGATTGGTTAAAAACCCTAATTTGATTAGAATAAGCCTAAGGAGGACGAAAATGACCTAAATGGTCAACTAATGACACAAAATCACATATAGGATGCACAAGATTGGTTAAAAACCCTAATTGGATTAGAATAAGATTAGGGAGGACGAAAATGACCTAAATGTTCAACCAATGACACAAAATCCCATATTGGATGCACAAGATTGGTTAAAAACCCTAATTGGAATAGAATAAGCCTAGGGAGGGCGAAAATGACCTAAATGTTCAACCAATGACACAATGACACAAAATCACATATTGGATGCACAAGATTGGTTAAAACCCTAATTGGATTAGAATAAGCCTAGGGAGGACGAAAATGACCTAAATGTTCAACCAATGACACAAAATCACATATTGGATGCACAAGATTGGTTAAAAACCCTAATTGGATTAGAATAAGCCTATGGAGGACAAAAATGACCTAAATGTTCAACCAATGACACAAAATCACATATAGGATGCACAAGATTGGTTAAAAAACCTCATTGGATTAGAATAAGCCTAGGGAGGACGAAAATGACCTAAATGTTCAACCAATGACACAAAATGACACAAAATCACATATTGGATGCACAAGATTGGTTAAAAACCCTCATTGGATTAGAATAAGCCTAGCGAGGACGAAAATGACCTAATTGGATTACCAATGACACAAAATCACTTATTATATGCACAAGATTGGTTAAAAACCCTAATTGGATTAGAATAAGCCTAGGGAGGACGAAAATGACCTAAATGTTCATCCAATGACATAAAATGACACAAAATCACATATTGGATGCACAAGATTGGTTAAAAACCGTAATTGGATTAGAATAAGCCTAGGGACGACGAAAATGACCTAAATGTTCAACCAATGACACAAAATCACTTATTATATGCACAAGATTGGTTAAAAACCCTAATTGGATTAGAATAAGCCTAGGGAGGACGAAAATGACCTAAATGTTCAACCAATGACACAATATCACATATTGGATGCACAAGATTGGTTAAAAACCCTATTTGGATTAGAATAAGCCTAGGGAGGACAAAAATGACCTAAATGTTCAACCAATGACACAAAATCACATATTGGATGCACAAGATTGGTTAAAAACCCTAATTGGATTAGAATAAGCCTAGGGAGGACGAAAATGACCTAAATGTTCAACCAATGACACAAAATGACACAAAATCACATATTGGATGCACAAGATTGGTTAAAAACCCTAATTGGATTAGAATAAGCCTAGGGAGGACAAAGATGGCCTAAATATTCAACCAATGACACAAAATCACATATTGGATGCACAAGATTGGTTAAAAACCCTAATTGGATTAGAATAAGCCTACGGAGGACGAAAATGACCTAAATGTTCAACAAATGACACAAAATGACACAAAATCACATATTGGATGCACAAGATTGGTTTAAAACCCTAATTGGATTAGAATAAGCCTAGGGAGGACGAAAATGACCTAAATGTTCAACCAATGACACAAAATCACATATTGGATGCACAAGATTGGTTAAAAACCCTAATTGGATTAGAATAAGCCTAGCAAGGTGAAAACTACCTAAATGTTCAACCAATGACACAAAATCACATATTGGATGCACAAGATTGGTTAAAAACCCTAATTGCATTAGAAGAAGCTTAGGGAGGACGAAAATGACCTAAATGTTCAACCAATGACACAAAATGACACATAATCACATATTGGATGCACAAGATTGGTTAAAAACCCTAATTGTCTAGAATAAGCCTAGGGAGGACGAAAATGACCTAAATGTTCAACCAATGACACAAAATGACACAAAATCACATATTGGATGCACAAGATTGGTTAAAAACCCTAATTGAATTAGAATAAGCCTAGGGAGGACGAAAATGACCTAAATGTTCAACCAATGACACAAAATGACACAAAATCACATATTAGATGCACAAGATTGGTTAAAAACCCTAATTGGGTTAGAATAAGCCTAGGGAGGACGAAAATGACCTAAATGTTCAACCAATGACACAAAATCACATATTGGATGCACAAGATTGGTTAAAAACCCTAATTGGATTAGAATAAGCCTAGGGAGGACGAAAATGACCTAAATGTTCAACCAATGACACAAAGTGACACAAAATCACATATTGGATGCATAAGATTTGTTAAAAAGCCTAATTGGATTAGAATAAGCCTAGGGAGGACGAAAATGACCTAAATGTTCAACCAATGACACAAAATGACACAAAATCACATATTGGATGCACAAGATTGGTTAAAAACCCTAATTGGATTAGAATAAGCCTAGGGAGGACGAAAATGACCTAAATGTTCAACCAATGACAAAAAATCACATATTTGGATGCACATGATTGGTTAAAAATCCTAATTGGATTAGAACAAGCCTAGCAAGGCCAAAATGACCTAAATGTTCAACCAATTAAACAAAATCACATATTGGATGCACAAGAATGGTTAAAAACACTAATTGGATTAGAATAAGCCTAGGGAGGACGAAAATGACCTAAATGTTCAACCAATGACACAAAATGACACAAAATCACATATTGGATGCACAAGATTGGTTAAAAACCCTAATTGGATTAGAATAAGCCTAGGGAGGACGAAAATGACCTAAATGTTCAACCTATGACACAAAATCACATATTGGATGCACAAGATTGGTTAAAAACCCTAATTGGATTAGAATAACACTAGGGAGGACGAAAATGACCTAAATGTTCAACCAATGACACAAAATGACACAAAATCACATATTGGATGCACAAGATTGGTTAAAAACCCTAATTGGATTAGAATAAGCCTAGGGAGGATGAAAATGACCTCAATGTTCAACTAGTGACACAAAATCACATATTGGATACACAAGATTGGTTAAAAACGCTAATTGGATTAGAATAAGCCTAGGGAGTACGAAAATGACCTAAATGTTCAACCAATGACACAAAATCACATATTGGATGCACAAGATTGGTTAAAAACCCTAATTGGATTAGAATAAGCCTAGGGAGGACGAAAATGACCTAAATGTTCAACCAATGACACAATCACATATTGGATGCACAAGATTGGTTAAAATCTCTAATTGGATTAGAATAAGCCTAGGGAGGACGAAAATGACCTAAATGTTCAACCAATGACAAAAAATCACATATTGGATGCACAAGATTGGTTAAAAACCCTAATTGGATTAGAATAAGCCTAGGGAGGACGAAAATGACCTAAATTTTCAACCAATGACACAAAATCACATATTGGATGCACAAGATTGGTTAAAAACCCTAATTGGATTAGAATAAGCCTAGGGAGGACAAAAATGACCTAAATGTTCAACCAATGACACAAAATCACATATTGGAAGCACAAGATTGGTTAAAAACCCTAATCGGATTAGAATAAGCCTAGGGAGGACGAAAATGACCTAAATGTTCAACCAATGACACAAAATGACACAAAATCACATATTGGATGCACAAGATTGGTTAAAAACCCTAATTGGATTAGAATAAGCCTAGGGAGGACAAAAATGACCTAAATGTTCAACCAACGACACAAAAATGACACAAAATCACATATTGAATGCAGAAGATTGGTTAAAAACCCGAATTGGATTAGAATAAGCCTAGGGAGGACGAAAATGACCTAAATGTTCAACCAATGACACAAAATCACATATTGGATGCACAAGATTGGTTAAAAACCCTAATTGGATTAGAATAAGCCTAGGGAGGACGAAAATGACCTAAATGTCCAACCAATGACACAAAATCACATATTGGATGCACAAGATTGGTTAAAAACCTTAATTGGATTAGAATAAGCCTAGGGAGGACGAAAATGACCAAAATGTTTAACCAATGACACAAAATCACATATTGGATGCACAAGATTGGTTAAAAACCCTAATTGGATTAGAATAAGACTAGGGAGGACGAAAATGACATAAATGTTCAACCAATGACACAAAATGACACAAAATCGCATATTAGATGCAAAAGATTGGTTAAAAACCCTAATTGGATTAGAATAAGCCTAGGGAGGACGAAAATGACCTAAATGTTCAACCAATGACACAAAATCACACAAAATCACATATTAGATGCAAAAGATTGGTTAAAAACCCTAATTGGATTAGAATAAGCCTAGGGAGGACGAAAATGACCTAAATGTTCAACCAATGACACAAAATGACACAAAATCACATATTGGATGCACAAGATTGGTTAAAAACCCTAATTGGATTAGAATAAGCCTAGGGAGGACGAAAATGACCTAAATGTTCAACCAATGACACAAAATCACATATTGGATGCACAAGATTGGTTATAAACCCTAATTGGATTAGAATAAGCCTAAGGAGGACGAAAATGACCTAAATGTCCAACCAATGACACAAAATGACAGAAAATCACATATTGGATGCACAAGATTGGTTAAAAACCCTAATTGGAGTAGAATAAGCCTACGGAGGACGAAAATGACCTAAATGTGCAACAAATGACACAAAATGACACAAAATCACGTATTGGATGCACAAGATTGGTTAAAAAGCCTAATTCGATTAGAATAAGCCTAGGGAGGACGAAAATGACCTAAATGTTCAACCAATGACACAAAATGACACAAAATCACATATTGGATGCACAAGATTGGTTAAAAACCCTAATTGGATTAGAATAAGCCTAGGGAGGACGAAAATGACCTAAATGTTCAACCAATGACACAAAATCACATATTGGATGCACAAGATTGGTTAAAAACCCTAATTGGATTAGAATAAGCCTAGGGAGGACGAAAATGACCTAAATGTACAACCAATGACACTAAATCACATATTGGATGCACACGATTGGTTAAAAACCCTAATTGGATTAGAATAAGCCTAGGGAGGACAAAAATGACCTAAATGTTCAACCAATGACACAAAATCACATATTGGATGCACAAGATTGGTTAAAAACCCTAATTGGATTAGAATAAGCCTAGGGAGGACGAAAATGACCTAAATGTTGAACCAATGACACAAAATGACACAAAATCACATATTGGATGCAGAAATTGGTTAAAAACCCTAATTGGATTGGAGTAAGCCTAGGGAGGACGAAAATGACCTAAATGTTCAACCAATGACACAAAATCACATATTGGATGCACAAGATTGGTTAACACCCCTAATTGGATTAGAATAAGCCTAGGGAGGACGAAAATGACCTAAATGTTCATCCAATGACACAAAATCACATATTGGATGCACAAGATTGGTTAAAAACCCGAATTGGATTAGAATAAGCCTAGGGAGGACGAAAATGACCTAAATGTTCAACCAATGACACAAAATCACATATTGGATGCACAAGATTGGTTAAAAACCCTAATTGGATTAGAATAAGCCTAGGGAGGATGAAAATGACCTAAATGTTGAACCAATTACACAAAATGACACAAAATCACATATTGGATGCACAAGATTGGTTAAAAACCCTAATTGGATTAGAATAAGCCTATGGAGGACGAAAATGACCTAAATGTTCAACCAGTGACACAAAATCACATATTGGATGCACAAGATTGGTTAAAAACCCTAATTGGATTAGAATAAGCCTAGGGAGGACAAAAATGACCTAAATGTTCAACCAATGACACAAAATGACACAAAATCACATATTGTGATAAGGATCTCAAGAGCATGAAGATGATCCATATTTTTAATAAATTAGGATGAACTTTATTTATTTTCATTTGGTTTGTAATAATTATTAGTTTGCTTTAATTTGGAATTCTAATATTTTTAATATAGACTTAGTTGATGTTATATGTAAGTGAAGATACTTTGCTTCCTTACATTTAGTTTATTTTTATAAAAAAAAAAATGATGTAAGCCCAATTTGGGCCTAGAGAATGGTGTCACTTATGACCCATTTAAGTTTAGAGATAATTTTACTATAACTATGATTTTGTAACCTCATTGAAGGGGATTTTTTTTGGAATGAATTAAAAATTTCTCTAATGAGATTTGTGAGTGAGTTAGGTCTCCTCTTTGAGTTCTTGGATTAGAACTTGTTTGAGTCTTATCAATGGCTTCCTTACCATTGTGGCGATTCTTCATTGGCTTATCAATCATCCTTGATTGTGGCGCCTTCTTCATCTTCTCAACCTAATCCATATTTTGTTTCTTTATAATTTTCGGTTTCCTTTACATCAAACCCTAATTCACAAATTGTGCCAATTTTCGTGTTCAATAACCTGCAATCATATCTCGAGTTCTACAAACTTGTTTTCGGCGATTCAACAGCCTAACTTGCGATTCGGAACGTCATCTTTCACCTCGTTTTGGAATCGGCCGATTCTGAGTTTCGCAGCTCCGTTTATTGCGTTATCCAGCAATACGCGATTTCTGATTCAATCTGTAAGTTTCCAACCTAGAACGATCTTAAAGTGACTCATTACAAATAGGACCATATCATATTGGATGCACAAGATTGGTTAAAAACTCTAATTGGATTGGAATAAGCCTAGGGAGGACGAAAATGACCTAAATCTTCAACCAATGACACAAAATGACACAAAATCACATATTGGATGCACAAGATTGGTTAAAAACCCTAATTGGATTAGAATAAGCCTAGGGAGGACGAAAATGACCTAAATGTTCAACCAATGACACAAAATCACATATTGGATGCAGAAGATTGGTTAAAAACCCTAATTGGATTAGAATAAGCCTAGGGAGGACAAAAATGACCTAAATGTTCAACCAATGACACAAAATCACATATTCGATGCACAAGATTGGTTAAAAACCCTAATTGGATTAGAATAAGCCTAGGGAGGAC
>JBBPBQ010000008.1:4580887-4600501 GCA_037974755.1 Cicer yamashitae | reverse complement strand
AAATGTTCAACCAATGACACAAAATGACACAAAATCACATATTGGATGCACAAGATTGGTTAAAACCCCTAGTTGGATTAGAATAAGCCTTGGAAGGAAGAAAATGACCTAAATGTTCAACCAATGACACAAAATAACACAATCACATATTGGATGCACAAGATTGGTTAAAAATCTTAATGGGATTAGAATAAGCCTAGGGAGGACGAATATGACCTAAATGTTCAACCAATGACACAAAATCACATATTGGATGCACAAGATTGGTTAAAAACCCTTATTGATTAGAATAAGCCTAGGGAGGACGAAAATGACCTAAATGTTCAACCAATGACACAAAATCACATATTGGATGCACAAGATTGGTTAAAAACCCCAATTGGATTAGAATAAGCCTAGGCAGGACGAATATGACCTAAATGTTCAACCAATGACACAAAATCACATATTGGATGCACAAGATTGGTTAAAAACCCTTATTGGATTAGAATAAGCCTAGGGAGGACGAAAATGACCTAAATGTTCAACCAATGACACAAAATCACATATTGGATGCACAAGATTGGTTAAAAACCCTAATTGGATTAGAATAAGCCTAGGGAGGACGAAAATGACCTAAATGTTCCACCAATGACACAAAATGACACAAAATCACATATCGGATGCACAAGATTGGTTAAAAACCCTAATTGAATTAGAATAAGCCAAGGGAGGCCGAAAATGACCTAAATGTTCAACCAATGACACAAAATGACACAAAATCACATATTGGATGCACAAGATTGGTTAAAAACCCTAATTGCATTACAATAAGCCTAGGGAGGACGAAAATGACCTAAATGTTCAACCAATGACACAAAATCACATATTGGATGCACAAGATTGGTTAAAAACTCTAATTGGATTAGAATAAGCCTAGGGAGGACGAAAATGACCTAAATGTTCAACCAATGACAAAAAATCACATATTGGATGCACAAGATTGGTTAAAAACCCTAATTGGATTAGAATAAGCCTAGGGAGGACGAAAATGACATCAATGTTCAACCTATGACACAAAATCACATATTGGATGCACAAGATTGGTTAAAAAACCTAATTGGATTAGAATAAGCCTAGGGAGGACGAAAATGACCTAAATGTTCAACCAATGACAAAAAATCACATATTGGATGCACAAGATTGGTTAAAAACCCTAATTGGATTAGAATAAGCCTAGGGAGGACGAAAATGACCTAAATGTTCAACCAATAACACAAAATGACACAAAATCACATATTGGATGCACAAGATTGGTTAAAAACCCTAATTGGATTAGAATAAGCCTAGCAAGGCGAAAATGACCTAAATGTTCAACCAATGACACAAAATCACATATTGGATGCACAAGATTGGTTAAAAACCCTAATTGGATTAGAATAAGCCTAGGGAGGACGAAAATGACCTAAATGTTCAACCAATGACACAAAATGACACAAAATCACATATTGGATGCACAAGATTGGTTAAAAACCCTAATTGGATTAGAATAAGCCTAGGGAGGACGAAAATGACAAAAATGTTGAACCAATGACACAAAATGACACAAAATCACTTATTGGATGCACAAGATTGGTTAAAAACCCTAATTGGATTAGAATAAGCCTAGGGAGGACGAAAATTACCTAAATGTTCAACCAATGACACAAAATGACACAAAATCACATATTGGATGCACAAGATTGGTTAAAAACCCTAATTGGATTAGAATAAGCCTAGGGAGAACGAAAATGACCTAAATGTTCAACCAATGACACAAAATCACATATTGGATGCACAAAATTGGTTAAAAACCCTAATTGGATAGAATAAGCCTAGGGAGGACGAAAATGACCTAAATGTTCAACCAATGACACAAAATCACATATTGGATGCACAAGATTGGTTAAAAACCCTAATTGGATTAGAATAAGCCTAGGGAGGACGAAAATGACCTTAATGTTCAACCAATGACACAAAATGACACAAAATCACATATTGAATGCACAACATTTGTTAAAAACCCTAATTGGATTAGAATAAGCCTAGGGAGGACGAAAATGACCTAAATGTTCAACCAATGACCCAAAATGACACAAAATCACACATTGGATGCACAAGATTGGTTAAGAACCTTAATTGGATAAGAATAAGCCAAGGGAGGACGAAAATGACCTAAATGTTCAACCAATGACACAAAATGACACAAAATCACATATTGGATGCACAAGATTGGTTAAAAACCCTAATTGGATTAGAATAAGCCTAGGGAGGACGAAAATGACCTAAATGTTCAACCAATGACACAAAATCACATATTGGATACACAAGATTAGTTAAAAATCCTAATTGGATTAGAATAAGCCTAGGGAGGACGAAAATGACCTAAATGTTCAACCAATGACACAAAATCACATATTGGATGCACAAGATTGGTTAAAAACCCTAATTAGATTAGAATAAGCCTAGGGAGGATGAAAATGACCTAAATGTTCAACCAATGACACAAAATCACATATTGGATGCACAAGATTGGTTAAAAAACCTAATTGGATTAGAATAAGCCTAGGGAGGACGAAAATGACCTAAATGTTCCACCAATGACACAAAATGACACAAAATCACATATCGAATGCACAAGATTGGTTAAAAACCCTAATTGAATTAGAATAAGCCTAGGGAGGCTGAAAATGACCTAAATGATCAACCAATGACACAAAATGACACAAAATCACATATTGGATGCACAAGATTGGTTAAAAACCCTAATTGGATTAGAATAAGCCTAGGGAGGACGAAAATGACCTAAATGTTCAACCAATGACACAAAATGACACAAAATCACATATTGGATGCACAAGATTGGTTAAAAACCCTAATTGGATTAGAATAAGCATATGGAGGACGAAAATGACCTAAATGTTCAACCAATGACACAAAATGACACAAAATCACATATTGGATGCACAAGATTGGTTAAAAACCCTAATTGGATTAGAATAAGCCTAGGGAGGACGAAAATGACCTAAATGTTCAACCAATGATACAAAATGACACAAAATCACATATTGGATGCACAAGATTGGTTAAAAACCCTAATTAGATTAGAATAAGCCTAGGGAGGACGAAAATGACCTAAATGTTCAACCAATGACACAAAATGACACAAAATCACATATTGGATGCACAAGATTGGTTAAAAACCCTAATTCGATTAGAATAAGCCTAGGGAGGACGAAAATGACCTAAATGTTCAACCAATGACATAAAATCACATATTGTACGCACAAGATTGGTTAAAAACCCTAATTGGATTAGAATAAGCCTAGGGAGGACGAAAATGACCTAAATGTTCAACCAATGACACAAAATGACACAAAATCACATATTGGATGCACAAGATTGGTTAAAAACCCTAATTGGATTAGAATAAGCCTAGGGATAACGAAAATGACCTAAATGTTCAACCAATGACACAAAATGACACAAAATCACATATTGGATGCACAAGATTGGTTAAAAACCCTAATTGGATTAGAATAAGCCTAGGGAGGACGAAAATGACCTAAATGTTCAACCAATGACATAAAATCACATATTGGATGCACAAGATTGGTTAAAAACCCTAATTCGATTAGAATAAGCCTAGGGAGGACGAAAATGACCTAAATGTTCAACCAATGACACAAAATGACACAAAATCACATATTGGATGCACAAGATTGGTTAAAAACCCTAATTGGATTAGAATAAGCCTAGGGAGGACGAAAATGACCTAAATGTTCAACCAATGACACAAAATGACACAAAATCACATATTGGATGCACAAGATTGGTTAAAAACCCTAATTGGATTAGAATTAGCCTACCGAGGACGAAAATGACCTAAATGTTCAACCAATGACAAAAAATGACACAAAATCACATATTGGATGCACAAGATTGGTTAAAAACCCTAATTGGATTAGAATTAGCCTAGGGAGGACGAAAATGACCTAAATGTTCAACCAATGACAAAAAATGACACAAAATCACATATTGGATGCACAAGATTGGTTAAAAACCCTAATTGGATTAGAATAAGTCTAGGGAGGACGAAAATGACCTAAATGTTCAACCAATGACACAAAATGACACAAAATCACATATTGGATGCACAAGATTGGATAAAAACCTTAATTGGATTATAATAAGCCTAGGGAGGACGAAAATGACCTAAATGTTCAACCAATTTCACAAAATCATATATTGGATGCACAAGATTGGTTAAAAACCCTAATTGGATTAGAATAAGCCTAGGGAGGACGAAAATGACCTAAATGTTCAACCAATGACACAAAATGACACAAAATCACATATTGGATGCACAAGATTGGTTAAAAACCCTAATTGGATTAGAATTAGCCTAGGGAGGACGAAAATGACCTAAATGTTCAACCGATGACAAAAAATGACACAAAATCACATATTTGATGCACAAGATTGGTTAAAAACCCTAATTGGATTAGAGTAAGCATAGGGAGGACGAAAATGACCTAAATGTTCAACCAATGACACAAAATGACACAAAATCACATATTGGATGCACAAGATTGGTTAAACACCCTAATTGGATTAGAATAAGCCTTGGGAGGACGAAAATGACCTAAATGTTCAACCAATGACACAAAATGACACAAAGTCACATATTGGATGCACAAGATTGGTTAAAAACCCTAATATGATTAGAATAAGCCTAGGGAGGACGAAAATGACCTAAATGTTCAACCAATGACACAAAATGACACAAAATCACATATTGGATGCACAAGATTGGTTAAAAACCCTAATTGGATTAGAATAAGCCTAGGGAGGACGAAAATGACATAAATTTTCAACCAATGACACAAAATCACATATTGGATGCACAAGATTGGTTAAAACCCTAATTGGATTAGAATAAGCCTAGGGAGGACGAAAATGACCTAAATGTTAAACCAATGACACAAAATCACATATTGGATGCACAAGATTGGTTAAAAACCCTAATTGGATTAGAATAAGCCTAGGGACGACGAAAATGACCTAAATGTTCAACCAATGACACAAAATCATATATTGGATGCACAAGATTGGTTAAAAACCCTAATTGGATTAGAATAAGTCTAGGGAGGACGAAAATGACCTAAATGTTCAACCAATGACACAAAATCACATATTGGAGGCACAAGATTGGTTAAAAAACCTAATTGGATTAGAATAAGCCTAGGGAGTATGAAAATCACCTAAATGTTCAACCAATGACACAAAATGACACAAAATCACATATTGGATGCACAAGATTGGTTAAAAACCCTAATTGGATTAGAATAAGCCTAGGGAGGACGAAAATGACCTAAATGTTCAACCAATGACACAAAATGACACAAAATCACATATTGGATGCACAAGATTGGTTAACAACTTTAATTGGATTAGAATAAGCCTAGGGAGGACGAAAATGACCTAAATGTTCAACCAATGACACAAAATGACACAAAATCACATATTGGATGCACAAGATTGGTTAAAAACCCTAACTCGATTAGAATAAGCCTAAGGAGGACGATAATGACCTAAATGTTCAACCAATGACACAAAATGACACAAAATCACATATTGGATGCACAAGATTGGTTAAAAACCCTAATTGGATTAGAATAAGCCTAGGGAGGACGAAAATGACCTAAATGTTCAACCAATGACACAAAATCACATATTGGATGCACAAGATTGGATAAAAACCCTAATTAAATTAGAATAAGCCTAGGGAGGACGAAAATGACCTAAATGTTCAACCAATGACACAAAATCACATATTGGATGCACAAGATTGGTTAAAAACCCTAATTGGATTAGAATAAGCCTAGGGAGGACGAAAATGACCTAAATGTTCAAGCAAAGACACAAAATGATAGAAAATCACATATTGGATGCACAAGATTGGTTAAAAACCCTAATTGGATTAGAATAAGCCTAGGGAGGACGAAAATGACCTAAATGATCAACCAATGACACAAAATCACATATTGGATGCACAAGATTGTTAAAATCCCTAATTGGATTAGAATAAGCCTAGGGTGGACGAAAATGACCAAAATGTTCAACCAATGAAACAAAATAACACAAAATCACATATTGGATGCACAAGATTGGTTAAAAACCCAAATTGGATTAGAATAAGCCTAGGGAGGACGAAAATGACCTTAATGTTCACCCAATGACACAAAATGACACAAAATCACATATTGGATGCACAAGATTGGATAAAACCCCTAATTGGATTAGAATAAGCCTAGGGAGGACGAAAATGACCTAAATGTTCAACTAATGACACAAAATCACATATTGGATGCACAAGATTGGTTAAAATCCATGATTGCATTAGAATAAGCCTAGGGAGGACGAAAATGACCTAAATGTTACCCCAATGACACAAAATGACACAAAATCACATATCGGATGCACAAGATTGGTTAAAAACCCTAATTGAATTAGAATAAGCCTAGGGAGGCCGAAAATGACCTAAATGTTCAACCAATGACACAAAATGACACAAAATCACATATTGGATGCACAAGATTGGTTAAAAACCCTAATTGGATAAGAATAAGCCTAGGGAGGACGAAAATGACCTAAATGTTCAACCAATGACACAAAATCACATATTGGATACACAAGATTAGTTAAAAATCCTAATTGGATTAGAATAAGCCTAGGGAGGACGAAAATGACCTAAATGTTCAACCAATGACACAAAATCACATATTGGATGCACAAGATTGGTTAAAAAACCTAATTGGATTAGAATAAGCCTAGGGAGGACGAAAATGACCTAAATGTTCCACCAATGACACAAAATGACACAAAATCACATATCGAATGCACAAGATTGGTTAAAAACCCTAATTGAATTAGAATAAGCCTAGGGAGGCCGAAAATGACCTAAATGTTCAACCAATGACACAAAATGACACAAAATCACATATTGGATGCACAAGATTGGTTAAAAACCCTAATTGGATTAGAATAAGCCTAGGGAGGACGAAAATGACCTAAATGTTCAACCAATGACACAAAATCACATATTGGATACACAAGATTAGTTAAAAATCCTAATTGGATTAGAATAAGCCTAGGGAGGACGAAAATGACCTAAATGTTCAACCAATGACACAAAATCACATATTGGATGCACAAGATTGGTTAAAAACCCTAATTAGATTAGAATAAGCCTAGGGAGGATGAAAATGACCTAAATGTTCAACCAATGACACAAAATCACATATTGGATGCACAAGATTGGTTAAAAACCCTAATTGGATTAGAATAAGCCTAGGGAGGACGAAAATGACCTAAATGTTCAACCAAAGACAGAAAATGACACAAAATTCATATTGGATGCACAAGATTGGTTAAAAACCCTAATTGGATTAGAATAAGCCTAGGGAGGACGAAAATGACCTAAATGTTCAACCAATGACACAAAATGACACAAAATCACATATTGGATGCACAAGATTGGTTAAAAACCCTAATTGGATTAGAATAACCCTATGGAGGACGAAAATGACCTAAATGTTCAACCAATGACACAAAATGACACAAAATCACATATTGGATGCACAAGATTGGTTAAAAACTCTAATTGGATTAGAATAAGCCTAGGGAGGACGAAAATGACCTAAATGTTCAACCAATGACAGAAAATGACACAAAATCACATATTGGATGCACAAGATTGGTTAAAAACCCTAATTGGATTAGAATAAGCCTAGCGAGGACGAAAATGACCTAAATGTTCAACCAATGACACAATATCACATATTGGATGCACAAGATTGGTTAAAAACCCTAATTGGATTAGAATAAGCCTAGGGAGGACGAAAAGGACCTAAATGTTCAACCAATGACACAATTTCACATATTGGATGCACAAGATTGGTTAAAAACCCTAATTGGATTAGAATAAGCCTGTGGAGGACGAAAATGACCTAAATGTTCAACCAATGACACAAAATCACATATTGGACGCACAAGATTGGTTAAAAACGCTAATTGGATTAGAATAAGCCTAGGGAGGACGAAAATGACCTAAATTTTCAACCAATGACACCAAATCACATATTGGATGCACAAGATTGGTTAAAAACCCTAATTGGATTAGAATAAGCCTAGGGAGGACGAAAATGACCTAAATGTTCAACCAATGACACAAAATGACACAAAATCACATATTGGATGCACAAGATTGGTTAAAAACCCTAATTGGATTAGAATAAGCCTAGGGAGGACGAAAATGACCTAAATGTTCAACCAATGACACAAAATCACATATTGGATGCACAAGATTGGTTAAAATCCATAATTGCATTAGAATAAGCCTAGGGAGGACGAAAATGACCTAAATGTTCCACCAATGACACAAAATGACACAAAATCACATATCGGATGCACAAGATTGGTTAAAAACCCTAATTGAATTAGAATAAGCCTAGGGAGGCCGAAAATGACCTAAATGTTCAACCAATGACACAAAATGACACAAAATCACATATTGGATGCACAAGATTGGTTAAAAACCCTAATTGGATTAGAATAAGCCTAGGGAGGACGAAAATGACCTAAATGTTCAACCAATGACACAAAATGACACAAAATCACATATTGGATGCACAAGATTGGTTAAAAACCCTAATTGGATTAGAATAAGCCTAGGGAGGACAAAAATGACCTAATTGGATTACCAATGACACAAAATCAATTATTATATGCAAAAGAGTGGTTAAAAACCCTAATTGGATTAGAATAAGCCTAGGGAGGACGAAAATGACCTAAATGTTCAACCAATGACAAAAAATCACATATTGGATGCACAAGATTGGTTAAAAACCCTAATTGGATTAGAATAAGCCTAGGGAGGATGAAAATGACCTAAATGTTCAACCAATGACACAAAATGACACAAAATCACATATTGGATGCACAAGATTGGTTAAAAACCTTAATTGGATTAGAATAAGCCTAGGGAGGACGAAAATGACCTAAATGTTCAACCAATGACACAAAATGACACAAAATCACATATTGGATGCACAAGATTGGTTAAAAACCCAAATTAGATTAGAATAAGCCTAGGGAGGACGAAAATGACCTAAATGTTCAACCAATGACACAAAATGACACAAAATCACATATTGGATGCACAAGATTGGTTAAAAACCCTAATTGGATTAGAATAAGCCTAGGGAGGACGAAAATGACCTAAATGTTCAACCAATGACACAAAATGACACAAAATCACATATTGGATGCACAAGATTGGTTAAAAACCCTAATTGGATTAGAATAACTCTAGGGAGGACGAAAATGACCTAAATGTTCAACCAATGACACAAAATCACATATTGGATGCACAAGATTGGTTAAAAACCCTAATTGGATTAGAATAAGCCTAGGGAGGACGAAAATGACCTAAATGTCCAACCAATGACACAAAATCACATATTGGATGCACAAGATTGGTTAAAAACCTTAATTGGATTAGAATAAGCCTAGGGAGGACGAAAATGACCAAAATGTTTAACCAATGACACAAAATCACATATTGGATGCACAAGATTGGTTAAAAACCCTAATTGGATTAGAATAAGACTAGGGAGGACGAAAATGACATAAATGTTCAACCAATGACACAAAATGACACAAAATCGCATATTAGATGCAAAAGATTGGTTAAAAACCCTAATTGGATTAGAATAAGCCTAGGGAGGACGAAAATGACCTAAATGTTCAACCAATGACACAAAATCACACAAAATCACATATTAGATGCAAAAGATTGGTTAAAAACCCTAATTGGATTAGAATAAGCCTAGGGAGGACGAAAATGACCTAAATGTTCAACCAATGACACAAAATGACACAAAATCACATATTGGATGCACAAGATTGGTTAAAAACCCTAATTGGATTAGAATAAGCCTAGGGAGGACGAAAATGACCTAAATGTTCAACCAATGACACAAAATCACATATTGGATGCACAAGATTGGTTAACAACCCTAATTCGATTACAATAACCATAGGGAGGACGAAAATGATCTAAATGTTCAACCAATGACACAAAATGACACAAAATCACATATTGGATGCACAAGATTGGTTAAAAACCCTAATTGGATTAGAATAAGCCTAGGGAGGACGAAAATGATCTAAATGTTCAACCAATGACACATAATGACACAAAATCACATATTGGATGCACAAGATTGGTTAAAAACCCTAATTGGATTAGAATAAGCCTAGGGAGGACGAAAATGACCTAAATGTTCAACCAATGACACATAATGACACAAAATCACATAATGGATGCACGAGATTGGTTAAAAACCCTAATTGGATTAGAATAAGCCTAGGGAGGACGAAAATGACCTAAATGTTCAACCAATGACACAAAATGACACAAAATCACATATTGGATGCACAAGATTGGTTAAAAACCCTAATTGGATTAGAATAAGCCTAGGGAGGACGAAAATGACCTAAATGTTCAACCAATGACACAAAACGACACAAAATCACATATTGGATGCACAAGATTGGTTAAAAACCATAATTGGATTAGAATATGCCTAGGGAGGACGAAAATGACCTAAATGTTCAACCAATGACACAAAATGACACAAAATCACATATTGGATGCACAAGATTAGTTAAAAACCCTAATTGGATTAGAATAAGCCTAGGGAGGACGAAAATGACCTAAATGTTCAACCAATGACACAAAATGACACAAAATCACATATTCGATGCACAAGATTGGTTAAAAACCTTAATTGGATTAGAATAAACCTAGGGAGGAGGAAAATGACCTAAATGTTCAACCAATGACACAAAATGACACAAAATCACATATTGGATGCACAAGATTGGTTAAAAACCCTAATTGGATTAGAATAAGCCTAGGGAGGACGAAAATGACCTAAATGTTCAACCAATGACACAAAATGACACAAAATCACATATTGGATGCACAAGATTAGTTAAAAACCCTAATTGGATTTGAATAAGCCTAGTGAGGACGAAAATGACCTAATTGAATTACCAATGACACAAAATCACTTATTATATGCACAAGATTGGTTAAAAACCCTAATTGGATTAGAATAAGCCTAGGGAGGACGAAAATGACCTAAATGTTCAACCAATGATACAAAATGACACAAAATCACATATTGGATGCACAAGATTGGTTAAAAACCCTAATTGGATTAGAATAAGCCTAGGGAGGACGAAAATGAACTAAATGTTCAACGATTGACACAAAATGACACAAAATCACATATTGGATGCACAAGATTGGTTAAAAACCCTAATTGGATTAGAATAAGCCTAGGGAGGACGAAAATGACCTAAATGTTCAACCAATGACACAAAATCACATATTGGATGCACAAGATTGGTTAAAAACCCTAATTGGATTAGAATAAGCCTAGGGAGGACGAAAATGACCTAAATGTTCAACCAATGACACAAAATGACACAAAATCACATATTGGATGCACAAGATTGGTTAAAACCCCTAGTTGGATTAGAATAAGCCTTGGAAGGAAGAAAATGACCTAAATGTTCAACCAATGACACAAAATAACACAATCACATATTGGATGCACAAGATTGGTTAAAAATCCTAATGGGATTAGAATAAGCCTAGGGAGGACGAATATGACCTAAATGTTCAACCAATGACACAAAATCACATATTGGATGCACAAGATTGGTTAAAAACCCTTATTGATTAGAATAAGCCTAGGGAGGACGAAAATGACCTAAATGTTCAACCAATGACACAAAATCACATATTGGATGCACAAGATTGGTTAAAAACCCCAATTGGATTAGAATAAGCCTAGGCAGGACGAATATGACCTAAATGTTCAACCAATGACACAAAATCACATATTGGATGCACAAGATTGGTTAAAAACCCTTATTGGATTAGAATAAGCCTAGGGAGGACGAAAATGACCTAAATGTTCAACCAATGACACAAAATCACATATTGGATGCACAAGATTGGTTAAAAACCCTAATTGGATTAGAATAAGCCTAGGGAGGACGAAAATGACCTAAATGTTCCACCAATGACACAAAATGACACAAAATCACATATCGGATGCACAAGATTGGTTAAAAACCCTAATTGAATTAGAATAAGCCAAGGGAGGCCGAAAATGACCTAAATGTTCAACCAATGACACAAAATGACACAAAATCACATATTGGATGCACAAGATTGGTTAAAAACCCTAATTGCATTACAATAAGCCTAGGGAGGACGAAAATGACCTAAATGTTCAACCAATGACACAAAATCACATATTGGATGCACAAGATTGGTTAAAAACTCTAATTGGATTAGAATAAGCCTAGGGAGGACGAAAATGACCTAAATGTTCAACCAATGACAAAAAATCACATATTGGATGCACAAGATTGGTTAAAAACCCTAATTGGATTAGAATAAGCCTAGGGAGGACGAAAATGACATCAATGTTCAACCTATGACACAAAATCACATATTGGATGCACAAGATTGGTTAAAAAACCTAATTGGATTAGAATAAGCCTAGGGAGGACGAAAATGACCTAAATGTTCAACCAATGACAAAAAATCACATATTGGATGCACAAGATTGGTTAAAAACCCTAATTGGATTAGAATAAGCCTAGGGAGGACGAAAATGATCCAAATGTTCAACCAATGACACAAAATGACACAAAATCACATATTGGATGCACAAGATTGGTTAAAAACCCTAATTGGATGAGAATAAGCTTAAGGAGAATGAAAATGACCTAAATGTTTAACCAATGACACAAAATGACACAAAATCACATATTGGATGCACAAGATTGGTTAAAAACCCTAATTGGATTAGAATAAGCCTAGGGAGGACGAAAATGACCTAAATGTTCAACCAATGACAAAAAATGACATATTGGATGCACAAGATTGGTTAAAAACCCTAATTGGATTAGAATAAGCCTAGGGAGGACGAAAATGACCTAAATGTTCAACCAATGACACAAAATGACACAAAATCACATATTGGATGCACAAGATTGGTTAAAAACCCTAATTGGATTAGAATAAGCCTAGGGAGGACGAAAATGACCTAAATGTTCAACCAATGACACAAAATCACATATTGGATGTACAAGATTGGATAAAAACCCTAATTGGATTAGAATAAGCCTAGGGAGGAAGAAAATGACCTAAATGTTCAACCAATGACACAAAATCACATATTGGATGCACAAGATTGGTTAAAAACCCTAATTGGATTAGAATAAGCCTAAGGGGGACGAAAATGACCTAAATGTTTAACCAATGACACAAAATCACATATTGGATGCACAAGATTGGTTAAAAACCCTAATTGGATTAGAATAAGCCTAGGGAGGACGAAAATGACCTAAATGTTCAACCAATGACACAAAATGACACAAAATCACATATTGGATGCACAATATTGGTTAAAAACCCTAATTGGATTAGAATAAGCTTAGGGAGGACGAAAATGATCTAAATGTTCAACCAATGACACAAAATGACACAAAATCACATATTGGATGCACAAGATTGGTTAAAAACCCTAATTGGATTAGAATAAGCCTAGGGAGGACGAAAATGACCTAAATGTGCAACCAATGACACAAAATCAAATATTGGATGCCCAATATTGGTTAAAAACCCTAATTGGATTAGAATAAGCCTAGCAATGATAAAAATGACCTAAATGTTCAACCAATGACACAAAATGACACAAAATCACATATTGGATGCACAAGATTGGTTAAAAACCCTAATTGGATTAGAATAAGCCTAGGGAGGACGAAAATGACCTAAATGTTCAACCAATGACACAAAATGACACAAAATCACATATTGGATGCACAAGATTGGTTAAAAACCTTAATTGGATTAGAATAAGCCTAGGGAGGACGAATATGACCTAAATGTTCAACCAATGACACAAAATGACACAAAATCACATATTGGATGCACAAGATTGGTTAAAAACCCTAATTGGATTAGAATAAGCCTAGGGAGGACGAAAATGACCTAAATGTTCAACCAATGACACAAAATGACACAAAATCACATATTGGATGCACAAGATTGGTTAAAAACCCTAATTGGATTAGAATAAACCTAGGGAGGACGAAAAAGACCTAAATGTTCAACCAATGACACAAAATGACACAAAATCACATATTGGATGCACAAGATTGGTTAAAAACCCTAATTGGATTAGAATAAGCCTAGGGAGGACGAAAATGACCTAAATGTTCAACCAATGACACAAAATGACACAAAATCACATATTGCATGCCCAAGATAGGTTAAAAACCCTAATTGGATTAGAATAAGCCTAGGGAGGACGAAAATGACCTAAATGTTCAACCAATGACACAAAATCACATATTGGATGCACAAGATTGGTTAAAAACCCTAATTGGATTAGAATAAGCCTAGGGAGGACGAAAATGACCTTAATGTTCAACCAATGACACAAAATGACACAAAATCACATATTGAATGCACAACATTTGTTAAAAACCCTAATTGGATTAGAATAAGCCTAGGGAGGACGAAAATGACCTAAATGTTCAACCAATGACCCAAAATGACACAAAATCACACATTGGATGCACAAGATTGGTTAAGAACCTTAATTGGATAAGAATAAGCCAAGGGAGGACGAAAATGACCTAAATGTTCAACCAATGACACAAAATGACACAAAATCACATATTGGATGCACAAGATTGGTTAAAAACCCTAATTGGATTAGAATAAGCCTAGGGAGGACGAAAATGACCTAAATGTTCAACCAATGACACAAAATCACATATTGGATGCACAAAATTGATTAAAAACCCTAATTGGATTAGAATAAGCCTAGGGAGGACGAAAATGACCTAAATGTTCAACCAATGACACAAAATCACATATTGGATGCACAAGATTGGTTAAAAACCCTAATTGGATTAGAATAAGCCTAGGGAGGACCAAAATGACCTAACTATTCAACCAATGACACAAAATGCACAAAATCACATATTGGATGCACAAGATTGGTTAAAAACCCTAGTTGGATTAGAATAAGCCTAGGGAGGACGAAAATGACCTAAATGTTAGACCAATGACACAAAATCACATATTGGATGCACAAGATTGGTTAAAAACCCTAATTGGATTAGAATAAGCCTAGGGAGGACGAAAATGATCTAAATGTTCAACCAATGACACAAAATCACATATTGGATGCACAAGATTGGATAAAAACCCTAATTGGATTAGAATAAGCCTAGGGAGGAAGAAAATGACCTAAATGTTCAACCAATGACACAAAATCACATATTGGATGCACAAGATTGGTTAAAAACCCTAATTGGATTAGAATAAGCCTAAGGGGGACGAAAATGACCTAAATGTTTAACCAATGACACAAAATCACATATTGGATGCACAAGATTGGTTAAAAACCCTAATTGGATTAGAATAAGCCTAGGGAGGACGAAAATGACCTAAATGTTCAACCAATGACACAAAATGACATAAAATCACATATTGGATGCACAAGATTGGTTAAAACCCCTAATTGGATTAGAATAAGCCTAGGGAGGACGAAAATTACCTAAATGTTCAACCAATGACACAAAATGACACAAAATCACATATTGGATGCACAAGATTGGTTAAAAACCCTAATTGGATTAGAATAAGCCTAGGGAGGACGAAAATGACCTAAATGTTCAACCAATGACACAAAATGACACAAAATCACATATTGGATGCACAAGATTGGTTAAAAATCCTAATTAGATTAAAATAACCCTAGGGAGGACGAAAATGACCTAAATGTTCAACCAATGACACAAAATGACACAAAATCACATATTGGATGCACAGGATTCGTGAAAAACCCTAATTGGATTAGAATAAGCCTGGGGAGGACGAAAATGACCTAAATGTTCAACCAATGACACAAAATGACACAAAATCACATATTGGATGCACAAGATTGGTTAAAAACCCTAATTGGATTAGAATAAGCCTAGGGAGGACGAAAATGACCTAAATGTTCAACCAATGACACAAAATCACATATTGGATGCACAAGATTGGTTAAAAACCCTAATTGGATTTGAATAAGCCTAGGGAGGACAAAAATGACCTAAATGTTCAACCAATGACACAAAATGACACAAAATCACATATTGGATGCACAAGATTGGTTAAAAACCCTAATTGGATTAGAATAAGCCTAGGGAGGACGAAGATGACCTAAACGTTCAACCAAATACACAAAATCACATATTTGATGCACAAGATTGGTTAAAAACCCTAATTGGATTAGAATAAGCCTAGGGAGGACGAAAATGACCTAAATGTTCAACCAATGACACAAAATGACACAAAATCACATATTGGATGCACAAGATTGGTTAAAACCCCTAATTGGATTAGAATAAGCCTAGGAAGGACGAAAATTACCTAAATGTTCAACCAATGACACAATCACATATTGGATGCACAAGATTGGTTAAAAACCCTAATGGGATTAGAATAAGCCTAGGGAGGACGAATATGACCTAAATGTTCAACCAATGACACAAAATCACATATTGGATGCACAAGATTGGTTAAAAACCCTTATTGGATTACAATAAGCCTAGGGAGGACGAAAATGACCTAAATGTTCAACCAATGACACAAAATCACATATTGGATGCACAAGATTGGTTAAAAACCCTAATTGGATTAGAATAAGCCTAGGGAGGACGAAAATGACCTAAATGTTCCACCAATGACACAAAATGACACAAAATAACATATCGGATGCACAAGATTGGTTAAAAACCCAAATTGAATTAGAATAAGCCAAGGGAGGCCGAAAATGACCTAAATGTTCAACCAATGACACAAAATGACACAAAATCACATATTGGATGCACAAGATTGGTTAAAAACACTAATTGCATTAGAATAAGCCTAGGGAGGACGAAAATGACCTAAATGTTCAACCAATGACACAAAATCACATATTGGATGCACAAGATTGGTTAAAAACCCTAATTGGATTAGAATAAGCCTAGGGAGGACGAAAATGACCAAAGTGTTCAACTAACGACAACAAATCACATATTAGATGCACAAGAGTGGTTAAAAACCCTAATTGGATTAGAATAAGCCTAGGGAGGACGAAAATGACCTAAATGTTCAACCAATGACACAAAATGACACAAGATCACATATTGGATGCACAAGATTGGTTAAAAACCCTAATTGGATTAGAATAAGCCTAGGGAGGACGAAAATGACCTAAATGTTCAACCAATGACACAAAAGGACACAAAATCACATATTGGATGCACAAGATTGGTTAAAAACTCTAATTGGATTAGAATAAGCCTAGCGAGAACGAAAATGACCTAAATGTTCAACCAACGACACAAAATCACATATTGGATGCACAAGATTGGTTAAAAACCCTTATTGGATTAGAATAGGCCTAGGGAGAACGAAAATGACCTAAATGTTCAACCAATGACACAAAATGACACAAAATCACATATTGGATGCACAAGATTGGTTAAAAACCCTAATTGGATTAGAATA
This sequence comes from Cicer yamashitae, assembly GCA_037974755.1. Lineage (NCBI taxonomy): Eukaryota > Viridiplantae > Streptophyta > Magnoliopsida > Fabales > Fabaceae > Cicer > Cicer yamashitae. Next base: position 4,582,770 of record JBBPBQ010000008.1, on the reverse strand, counting down.
AGCCTAGGGAGGACGAAAATGACCTAAATGTTCAACCAATGACACAAAAGGACACAAAATCACATATTGGATGCACAAGATTGGTTAAAAACCCTAATTAGATTAGAATAAGCCTAGGGAGGACGAAAATGACCTAAATGTTCAACCAATGACACAAAATGACACAAAATCACATATTGGATGCACAAGATTGGTTAAAAACACTAATTGGATTAGAATAAGCCTAGGGAGGACGAAAATGATCTAAATGTTCAACCAATGACACAAAATCACATATTGGATGCACAAGATTGGTTAAAAACCCTAATTGGATTAGAATAAGCCTAGGGAGGACGAAAATGACCTAAATGTTCCACCAATGACACAAAATGACACAAAATCACATATCGAATGCACAAGATTGGTTAAAAACCCTAATTGAAATTAGAATAAGCCTAGGGAGGCTGAAAATGACCTAAATGTTCAACCAATGACACAAAATGACACAAAATCACATATTGGATGCACAAGATTGGTTAAAAACCCTAATTGGATTACAATAAGCCTAGGGAGGACGAAAATGACCTAAATGTTCAACCAATGACACAAAATCACATATTGGATGCACAAGATTGGTTAAAAACCCTAATTGGATTAAAATAAGCCTAGGGAGGACGAAAATGACCTAAATGTTCCACCAATGACACAAAATGACACAAAATCACATATCGAATGCACAAGATTGGTTAAAAACCCTAATTGAATTAGAATAAGCCTAGGGAGGCTGAAAATGACCTAAATGTTCAACCAATGACACAAAATGACACAAAATCACATATTGGATGCACAAGATTGGTTAAAAAACCTAATTGGATTACAATAAGCCTAGGGAGGACGAAAATGACCTAAATGTTCAACCAATGACACAAAATCACATATTGGATGCACAAGATTGGTTAAAAACCCTAATTGGATTAGAATAAGCCTAGGGAGGACGAAAATGACCTAAATGTTCCACCAATGACACAAAATGACACAAAATCACATATCGAATGCACAAGATTGGTTAAAAACCCTAATTGAAATTAGAATAAGCCTAGGGAGGCTGAAAATGACCTAAATGTTCAACCAATGACACAAAATGACACAAAATCACATATTGGATGCACAAGATTGGTTAATAACCCTAATTGGATTACAATAAGCCTAGGGAGGACGAAAATGACCTAAATGTTCAACCAATGACACAAAATCACATATTGGATGCACAAGATTGGTTAAAAACCCTAATTGGATTAGAATAAGCCTAGGGAGGACGAAAATGACCTAAATGTTCAACCAATGACACAAAATCACATATTGGGTGCACAAGATTGGTTAAAAACCCTAATTGGATTAGAATAAGCCTAGGGAGGACGAAAATGACCTAAATGTTCAACCAATGACACAAAATCACATATTGGATGCACAAGATTGGTTAAAAACCCTAATTGGATTAGAATAAGCCTAGGGAGGACGAAAATGACCTAAATGTTCAACCAATGACACAAAATGACACAAAATCACATATTGGATGCACAAGATTGGTTAAAACCCCTAGTTGGATTAGAATAAGCCTTGGAAGGAAGAAAATGACCTAAATGTTCAACCAATGACACAAAATAACACAATCACATATTGGATGCACAAGATTGGTTAAAAATCCTAATGGGATTAGAATAAGCCTAGGGAGGACGAATATGACCTTAATGTTCAACCAATGACACAAAATCACATATTGGATGCACAAGATTGGTTAAAAACCCTTATTGATTAGAATAAGCCTAGGGAGGACGAAAATGACCTAAATGTTCAACCAATGACACAAAATCACATATTGGATGCACAAGATTGGTTAAAAACCC